>OU342745.1:292731519-292819599 GCA_910589775.1 Avena eriantha | reverse complement strand
GTATTGATCATTCATGGCTGCAAATTTATGGTTTAGGTTATACTAGTTTAGAGTAATCGTTCATTAGGGTATGAAACTCCACTCAAACAATTATTCGCCTATGGCACATTTAAAGGATGGAGACCTACCTTGTATTTATTTCCGCTATAATATAATGTAAATTCTAGATCATATTTGTTATATTTATGATTCATGGTTATATTTGGTATCATTTTGTAATGTGTGTGCTAGTGAACCGATCTAGGGATTAGCACTATACACAGGAACTTAGTCTTATCAGGCGAGGGTGTTACAAGATGGTATCAGAGTTGTGTGTTGACTGTAGGTTCATGACCTTAGAAATGGATTAGAATTAGGAAGGTTGTATTAGGAGAAAATTCATATTTATTACTTACTAGAATTCTTGTAATCATTGTCTATCTTTTCTAAGATCTCTTCTTGTTCAAAACTTGTAGATGTCCATTCTTTTAACTCCTATAAGAGATGGTCTACCATGAAGACTACATGAATTGGATAATATTATTAGAAGTTTTATAGAAAACATATACCTATATGAGATTTGGTATGCAAGTAAAAGAATAGATAAGATGATGCAAATAAAGATCTCACCAAGTTTGAGTAGATCTGGACCACCATGTTATATATCTTTAGGAGATGATGGTTATCGTGATAGTGTATTGCCCTTACCAACTTATGTGGTAAAGGAAATACAAGTTGATTGCTTGCTTGAATGATTGAATCTTATTGTAGGATACATTTGTTTGAATTCTTGAATTTGATGCTATCATGATTTAAATTGCATTGTTGGTGTTTCATGTTGCTTTGAGTGTTGTGTGATCATGTTAGTATAAGGATAATGTTTCCCGTAGACCTCTAACTCATGTTGTGAGGAGTGCAACTATTATGATTGTAACTACCGTGATTTCATCAAGCGTCTGAACAACTTCATCAACTAAAGGCAAGTGGTGCTATCTTGGTCATAAATATCGTATTATTTTCCTATGCATTCTGGATGTTTTTGTAGAATTGCATGTGTAGGAATTGATGTGTATATGTTATGCTATATCCCATGTTATTACCTAGTATTCCTTGTTTATGAGCCATCGCATTGGTAGATTGCTTAGCTATGCTATATAGATGAGGATGGGAACCACACCATGAAATGTTATGTGTTTTGAAAGCTTATATTTTGTTAAATGATAAAACAACATAATTTTAATGAACCACCTAGGCAGAATGGTTTTGATTGTCATCAGAGTGCATATTTATGGTTGGTAACGCAACCGAGGGCACCGAGAAAGGATTGGTTTTATTGTTTGGTAGCTTACATGTGTAACCATGTGCCAATGAGTTATGAGTGGTTGACTGCACTTAGTAGGTTGTGGCAACTCGAACCCTACGTAGGCCGATATGTAGATAGTGTAGGTTAGTATGGTGCATGGATGAGTTCGGTGAGCTCTTCCCGAATTGTCTTGTCTAGGACTTCTCCCTACCATGGCACAAAATGAGTGTAGTGGTAAAGCAGGTTGACCAGGTCACATGGGTAAAGTGTACAAACCTCTACAGAGGGTTATAAACTAAGTACTTAGCCATGTCCTCGATTATGGACAATTTGAGCAACTAGATTCTAGGGCTATGACATATTTCTCACTCATCACAACTTCTCAATTACTTAAACTTGTTGGCTGAACTTAATTGGGTAGGAGGACCCGGGAGTGAACCAGCGTGTCCTATTTGCCGTATTGGAAACTACTTTGTTACAAATATTAAGATAAAACTATTGCTCTATGCGAATGAGCCTGAAATCCACCTAGCCCAAATAATCATGTGGTTGCTAGGTCTATTGTAATCCACTTTAGCCTACTTGCCATACATTCAATGTATTGACCATTCATGGCTGCACTTTATATGTTGCAGGTTATTTCATTTCTGAGTGATCGTTATAGGTCACGAGACTCCACTCAACAATTGTTTACCTGTGGCATATTTGAAGGATGGAGATCTACCTTGGATTGCTTTCCACTGTAATATAGTGAAAATTCTAGATCATCTTCATTATATTTATGATGCACAGTTATATTGGTATCATTTGTACTGTGTGGGCTAGTGAACCAATCCATGGTTATCACTATACATAGGAACTCTGCCTTATAGGCGGGGGTGTTACATAGATCATAGGCATGATCTAGAAGTTCATTTTAGATAGATATAGGATGTGTAGATGTGCTTAAATGTGTGTTTTTTGATCAGCATTAGTGGCTGGACGAATTATATCTATTATCCTACCAATTTCCCCACTCTCCTCTCTTTATATTTATAATTCTAATCCTATTCCTAGTCAATTAGATCCTACTACTGCTGTTGCTATTCTACTTATATTCTTAGGTATCTAGAATAAAAACCTTTGTAGAGTGGTGCTTCTTTCTCCTCTAGCAGCTGTACTTCCTCCTTGCTCTCTCCTTCCTAGATTGCTCTCCCTCTCAAATCTCTCTCTACTAGGAGTGTGTGTGTTTTTCGTCTGAGATGACCAAGTTTGTTGTGAGCTATGGGGTTAGGGGTACCTAGCTATTTATAGTGCTCTAGGATGCATGTGGTGTTGACACCACATCCATGCATTTAGGTGAGTAAGGATCTTGAGAAAGTGTGCAACCGTCCTTATAGGTTGTCCTATGTGGAGGTGACATGGCCACTTTAGGTGGTCAAGCCCATCCTTTTCTAACTTTAGTATAGTTTGGAATCTGACAAGTAGCATATTTGTTTGCTAGCTTAGTTTGGATTGTGACAAGTAGGATTTGTCTAGTTGCCTTTTCTGTCCCTGGCCAATTTGGACAGTGACAATAAGCACAAGGTTTAATTCTTGGGATTTCTATTTTTATGCCCCTGGTTCATTAGTTGTACTCAGATTTTCCCAGCCGCTTAGCTTTTCCTCACTTTTCCCCTCCCTCTATTTAAAACTCTCATAGGTGCTCGGACAGGGGAGTGCCATCTGGTCAAAGGCTTGACTGTTACATGCTGACCGGTGGGACCGCGTTGGGGTGGGTCGTGCGTTGAGCGTTACGTTTATGTCGCCTCGACTATTACATGTTGACGGGTGGGGCCAGGATACACGACGGACCAGCCATCCATCTCTCGCTAACTTGTGGGCCCCATATTTCCTAATTGTGTGGCCGGTGGAGCCAATGACAAATGAGGCCGTTCTGTGGGGCCGTCGAACCCAATGAACGATGGGGCTGCTATGTGGGGTCGTTCTGTAGGGCCGTTGTAGCCAATGACTGGTAGGGCCATCATGTGGGGCTAGAGGGGGGATTTGCATATTTTCCATGTTTTACTTTGCAACTTGCATATTTGCTACTTTGTGTGTCACTGACATGTGGTGGTCATGTAGCAAATATGCAAATTTCAAACACAAAGTTTGGCAGATATGCAAAATTGGAAAATATGCAAAAATTGACAGGTGGGTCATGTATGACACATCGGCTCTCTCTCTCTTTCTCTCTCATCCTCTCACTCCCATCCCCCAGCCCCGAGCAGCTCATATCCCATCGGCGGATAGAGCAACCATTGTCAGCGCGTCGGCATGTCGCCGGATCTGTCCTATGGCAGTATGGGACGGACTGCCGCGATGCACCTCAACCACAACTCCAGCACCTGTTTCATCCGCACACATTGTACGTTGAGGCAGTACCAACTGCAGGTAGGTTTGCCACCCACGACGATCAGGATTTGGTTCCACTGCTATAGCTCGATGAACAATCGCAGAAATTGCTATTAGTGCTTGGTAAGACCTTTGCTCCTACTCCGCCCACCCTAGTCGATTCGGTTCCCGTAATTTACTCGATATTGCAAGTGCAAATTAGTCATCAATGTTTGGTCATAGCGGGTACACCGGCGAGGGTGGGGAATCGATCATGATGGCCACATTCTCCTTCTCCTACCACGTCCTAAGTGCATGTAGCTCCTTCTCTTTATACTACCATTGAATTTGAAGTGTTGCCACGGCCTATCCGACTGATTTCAATTGGTTTTTTTGGGATTATTACAGTGTGCTATGCAGGTCGATGATCCATGGTACATTGCATACCAAGATGAATCAACCAAGTGGTCTAGCCAGAGGATGGATCTGGAGGAGATGGTTGCCAAGTTAGGTGATGAATTGGCCCATAAAAACCTGTTGATATTGATACATTGCAAATGTATCTATAATTTTTGATGCTCCATGCTTGGTTTATCCACTTTCTTGTGTTTTGTCCACACTTTGGAGTACTTTTTCATATGATTTCTTGGACTAACCTATTAACAAGAGCCACAGTGCCAGCTGCCTGTTTTCTGCTGTTTTTGGTTCCAGGAAAGTCAGAAAATGAATATCCTCGGAATTGGACAGGACAAAAGCCAAAGTGCCTATTTTTTCAGAAGACTCACGGAGCCAGAATACGAGACGGAGGAGGGCCAGGGCCTGGCCACACCACCCCTAGGCGCGGGCTAGGCCTGGCCACGCCAGGGCATGGTGTGGTGGCCCTAGGCACCCCCTCGGTCTCCCTCTTCGCCTATAAGAAGCCTTCTGACCTAAAAACTCCGGGGGGTTCGATGTTTTTCCAGAAGGAGTTTCACTCCGCCGCCACCACCAGATTCCACGAAACAGCACCAGAAACTCCGTTCTGGCACCCTGCCAGGATGGGGAATTGGAGGAGATCATCGCCATCATCATCACCATCGCTTCTCCATCAACCATCCATGTTTCCCCCATCGATGAGTGAGTAATCCCCGGTTGTAGGCTATGGGGATGGTAGGGATTGGATGAGATCGTTCATGTAATGGCATTAGATTGTTAGGTCTTGGTGCCTAGTATCTTTTATTAGTGCTTTATGACTTTGTTGCAACTTGTTGTGCTTAATGCTTGTCACTAGGGCCCGAGTGCCATGATTTCATATCTGAACTTGTTATTGATTCATTATGATAGTATTGTTTTTGGTCTTATCTACAAGTTGTATACACACGTTGTTGTCCGGAACCTATGGCCCCGAAGTGACAGAAATCGGGATAATCGGAAGGGAAAGGCTTTGATGTGAGGATCACATGTGTTCACGGAGTGTTAATGCTTTGCTCTGGTGCTCTATTAAAAGGAGCACCTTAATTGCCAGTAGTTCCCTAGAGGTCCCGCTACAAATGGGCTGGCAGGACAAAAGATGTTGTGCAAGTTCTCATTGCGAGCACGTATGACTATTTATGGAACACATGCCTAGGATTGTCTAGTACTTGGATGCTTTATCTTATTTATCTAGAATTGCCCTATGTTCTGATTGCTATGTGAATTGTCTTGTCCATGCAACGCCCGTCCATCCATCCCTATGCCTACCGGACTCGAGTCCGATTGTTTACTGCTTTTGCTACTACTGTCTTTGTTTTACTACTGTTGTTACTTTACTATTCCTACTACAAAACTGTTGCTACTGATAAACTGATGTGAGCAAGATTGTTTCCAGGTGCAGCTGAATTGACAACTCAGTTGTTAAGGCTTATAAATATTCTTGGCTCCCCTTGTGTCGAATCAATAAATTGGGTTTCACTTCCCTCGAAAATACTGCGATACACCCCCTATACTTGTGGGTCATCAAGATTATTTTCTGGCGCCGTTGCCGGGGAGCATAGCTTTATTTATCAAGTTCACTTGGAATCACTATTGTTCAAGCTAAGTTTATCTTTCTCCTTGTTTGCTTGTTTCTTTATAAAAAAATTAGTTCCTACTCTAGTTGTTATTTTCGTTGGTCTGTTATTGTCTTGCTTTATCATGCTTGTTGTCAATGGTTGGTTTCTTTGAAACTGAAGCTTATTGGCAAGGTGGGTTCACGGAAGATCAAAAATATTATTATAAGGAACACCGCTTGTCACAAAAAGGGAAACACTTACGGGAACAAATTGATAGATTGTATACCATTGCTAGAAACGTGTGTTCTACTTATAATGTTACTTACTGCTGTGATAAATCTCGTTGCAGAAAGAGGTATAAACACCTCCCTTTTCAATGTGAGTATAATGATAATGATACCATATCTTCCTATGCTAAAGGAATTTATGACTTTTATGATGCGGAACAAATTGAAGAATTTATTGCTTGGAAGGGTGCTTTTGAACTTGCTAGTTTGCTTGAAAATATTGATGATTCACCTTACAGATATGAGGTGTATGGTATACTTAAATTTTTCTTAGATAATTAAAAGGATGAAAATGGCTATATTCTTGAATATTTTAATAGATGCTTTCCACAGATGGAAGAGACTAATGCCTTGCAGGATCCTATGGAAGAAGAAATTGATGAACCTGAAATCTCATTAGATGAAAAAGAGGAGGAGAGTGATGAATAAAAGGAGGAAGAATGGATCTACCCATGCCTACCTTCTAATGAGAGTAACTCTTTATCCCTTACATTATTGATTGTCCCCTTGCTTACTAAAGGAGAATGAATGTTATGTTCCTGAGGTTTCTCTTGAAAATGTTTATAATAAAGCTCTAGTGCTTGTAGATCATGAAGAGCATGCTTTATGTGATAGTTATATTGTTGAGTTTCTTCATGAGGCTACTGAAAATTATTATGAGAGAGGAAAATATGGTTGTGGAAGTTTTCATGGTATTGAAACACCTCTCTATGTGCTGAAAGTTTTGAAGTTACTCTTGTTTTATCTTCCTATGCCTGTCACTTTGTTATTTGCTTACACGATTCCTATGCATAGGAAGTGGGTTAGACTTAAATGTGTTTTTAATTTGCTACTTGATGCTCTCTTTTACTTCAACTCATATTCCTTATGAGAGCATCCTCTCAAACGTTTATGCCTGAAGATGATAATATGTCTATTATTCTTGGGAGACCTTTTCTTAAATACTGCAGGAGCTGTTATTAATTATAATCAAGGGAAGGTGACCTTCAATGTTAATGACAAGGAACACATTGTCTATTTCCTCAAGAAGATTGAAAGAATTTATGGTTTGAATTCGATTGAACATGTTGAGGGAATTTAAGTTGGAGAAATATATTGTCTCATACCAAGAGAAAAATTTTGAAACTATTATGATTGGGGCCATTGCTATCAAGGTTGGGGTAACATAATCATAAGTGGAATACAAAGTTCTGTATCATATGAAATTGTTTTGGTAGCAAGACCTGATCAACCTTGTTAACAAAAGGATTTCATTGAACAAAACAATGTTTTCACTATGATTATTTCTGTTTACTTCTATTCTATCCATTCTAGTTTTTGCTTATGCCTAACTTAAAGGCATTAAAGAAAAGTACTTATTGGGTGATAACCCAAAAGTTTTAGATGAGTCTTGGAAGTTATTACCTCTGTAATAACTGCTCCTTATCCTTTTTATTTGCTTTTTGTGCCAAGAGTAACCTCTAATGAGAGAGAAGTAATGATTGGGAAAGTTGCTGTCCCCAAACAGATTTCTGTGCTTCCCCGTAACAATTCGTGTAAAATCTCTGTACGTCCGTTTGAGGCGTGAATTTTTGTGCTTCTAGCCCAGGTTGTTATATAACTTTCATTAGTTCAACACTTTTTGATTTGAGCAACAGAAGGTCTTCGAAAAAATTCGTCTTTACCTGCTGGTCTGTTTTGATAGATTTCTGCCTTTTTCTGCATTTGCTTCTTGTTGGTTGCTTTTTGAGTTCTTTTGGGGAATTGAGATTTTTGAGGGAAGTGCTACAGTAGCTAGTGTTCTAATGGAAGTTTATTTGGTGTTAGAACTAAACCTTAAGACTTATTTATCTTGAGTGCACTAATGTTGCTAATAAAGATTGTGTGAAGTTTTGTATGAAGGAAAAATTTCAGGTGTATGGAAGGAATGAGTAATGAGATGAAGGATGGACTAAATCTCAAGCTTGGGGATTCCACGCGTGTCACCCCAAGAAACATCCAAGAAGTACAAGAGTCAAAGCTTGAGGATGCCCAAGGCATCCCCTTCTTCATCAATAAAAATCTCAGGTTTCTTCCAACCTCTTCATTTTTATTGTTTCATGCACAGTTGTGTTGTTCTTGGAGCATCTTCTTTTTCATTTTTGTTTTGGTTTTTCGTTTTCTTATTTTTATGAATAAATTGGTTGGACCCCCTCTTTCATACATTGGTTTGCAAATAGTTTGGTTTGGTTTGGAAAAGAGTAGGAAAGTTCATACTTAAGTGGTAAAGAGAGCTTGTTTTTCACTGTGGCCTATGCCTTGTCATGCCATGCTTGATATTGTTTTGGCTTTATGCTTAGTATTCTTTGTTGTAGCATGACTTGTTATAAACAATTGAGATTGCTTAATGTGCCTTGGATGAATCATGCGTTGTTTTAGCATATTAAAGCATAGTATAGTGGTATTCTCCTTTGATGCTTTATTTGGTTTGACTTGGCACATGCTCACACCATGTTATGACTATCCCAAGTCACCATAAGCCTTTATGATCCTTTAGATTTCAACTTGTAGTATCACTTTATGCTTTGATCAATGATGTTTTGTCGTTCTGCATGATTACGGCCATTATTGCTCTCTCGTTTGTCACTCCCTTACTATTGCTAGCCTTCACTTTCACTAAGTATGTTTTACTCATGTTTCCAACTCCCTAAAACCAAATATTGCCAAAGTGTCCACCATACCTACCTATTAGCATCATTTGCTACTTCCGTGCATATTCAATTTGCCTTGTTTTCTTCCGAATAAAATGTTTGCTTGTTATGAGAAAGTTAGTTAGTAAAGCTCTCACGAACTTGATGGCACACTTTATTTCCTGCACTTAATAAACCTGAACCATTGTGAACTCTCCATGAAAGTTATATGCTTGCAAATTATAGGCTGGGGATTAGCAGAACCGTGTTGTCACAGGGAACGCTTTCAACACTTGTAAATATATACCCAGTTGATACCTTGCTCTTTTGTTTGCGGATATCGTCGGTGTGAAATAAAAGGGGAGCTTGTAAGTCCATGGAGTTATGTATGTGTGTTAGAGAAACGCCTGGGCCGCTGGTCTAATCCATGCTGACATGGTGGAAACCTGCAGCGTAACCATAATGATATCTATGAAGCATTCTTCTTATAAAAAAGAGAGAGATAGCTATTGAGAAAAAGAAAAAAAGGAGTTTAATGAAAAGAGGAAAGAGAGAAAAAAGCACCATTTTCCCATGGTAAATAAGAAGATTGCTGAGATACTCATTGTCTGCTTGCCTTGTCATTTAGATATGGGGATTCTTCCGTATCATCGGGCAAGGGGTACCCCATTGTCGGTTCTCAATGATAGGCACATACTTACGATGCCAAGAACTTACCGGTAACTAAAGTTGAGTAGCATGAGGAGCGGCCCTCGTACTCAAGGGACTTGGGATTTTCAGTTTATAGTCTGTCAAGCATGTAACTCAGACTGGACCTCACTTTCACCTGAACCACATTAAAGATCCTTATGATAGGGGCAATGAGAGCTCAAAGCTAACAAGTACCATACTTTCAACATTTGGAAGCCTTTCAAATTATTCAAAACCTTTTCTTTCCTTGTTGAGTCTCCACACATTCTTTGAGCACTTTCTTGAGAGCATAGTGGCCATTCTTAGTTCTATGTGCATTGTCCCAAGACTTGTTGATTGATGCATACCTTGATATTTCTTGTTTGAAACTATTGTATCTAGTCACTCTTGTAAACTTTGAAGGTGTCCTATGCATTTATAGTTACTACTCTATTGAGGGACAAGCTGAATACTATTATGCTATGTTTTTTTATGTGAAACAAACAAACATCTTGCAAAGCATTGTTATTCATGAATCGTTTGTTTGTGCCTTTTCATGTTGCATCGTAGTTTCTTTGCTTATTGCTAGAACTTTGTCTTTCATGTTATGATTGAAGTACTATGATCCCAGCTTTGAGTTTTGCAAAAACTTTGATCAAGTCTTTGATGGTGCATGTCACCTCAAAAATTATTTCTTTCTATCACTTACCTACTCGAGGACGAGCAGGAGTTAAGCTTGGGGATGTTGATACATTCCAAATGTATCTATAATTTTTGATGTTCCATGCTTGGTTTTATACACTTTCTTGTGTTTTGTTCCAACTTTGGAGTACTTTTCATATGATTTCGTGGACTAACCTATTAACAAGAGCCACAGTGCCAGCTGCCTGTTTTCTGCTGTTTTTGGTTCCAGGAAAGTCAGAAAATGAATATTCTCGGAATTGAACGGGACAAAAGCCAAAGTGCCTATTTTTCCAGAAGAATCACGGAGCCAGAATACGAGATGGAGAGGGACTAGGGGGGCCACCACACCACCTGGCCGCGCGGCTAGGCCTGTCCCGCGCCAGGGGGTGGTGTGGCCGCTCCCGGCACCCCCTCGGCCTCTCCTTCCGCCTATAAGTTGCCCTCGAGACGAAAACCCTAAGTACCCGATCAAAAATCCACGAAAGAGTCTGTAGCCGACGCCATCTCCATCCCTAGATCGGGAGGGATCTGAAGCTCTTCCCGGCACCCTGCCGGAGAGAGGAATTCACCCTAGAGGCCTTCTTCATCACCATGCAAGCCTCCGGTGTGATGCGTGAGTAGTTCATCCTTGGACTACGGATCCATGTGGTAGCTAGATGGCTGGTTTTTCCTCCTTTGTGCTTTCATGTTTAGATCTTGTGAGCTCCGTTCATGATCAAGATCCTCTTTTGTAATTCATACATGTTGTGTTTGCGGGGATCCGATGGATATTGAGATGCTATTTCAGATTGATTATTGATTTTATCATGTCTTTGTTATTTGAGATCTTGCATGCTTTCCGTTGTTAGTAGCTATCTTGGCCAAGTAGATGCTAGCAACTCCAAGAGTTAGTATTTATGCTCGATAGTGGGTTCATGCCTCTGGTAATCTGGGGAAGTGACAGAAATCTCTAAGGTACTAGATGTGTTGTTGCTACTAGGGAGAAAACAACAATCCTTTGTTCATAGAACAATCGTATTGTTTACGTTACACGCAGTTCGTAAAGCAATAATCTGTTGCTTGCAACTTAATACTGGAGGGGGTTCGGATGATAACCTGAAGGTGGATTATTAGTCATAGATGCAGTTGGATGGCGGTCTATGTATTATGTTGTAATGCCCAATCAAGTCTCAGAGGAGTCAAGATGATTAGTATATGCATGTATTGCTTTCTCGGTGTTTGTCAATTGCCCCGCTGTAATTTGTTCACCCGGCATGTTATGTATCTAAGGAGAGCCACCTCTAGTGAACTATGGATCCTGGTCCTTTTTCTTTACATACAATCTACAATCTTTTAATTTTTTGTGTTTACTATCTGCAAACTTTTACTTCTTTCCATTCGATATGTTTAATCCTTTGTTTTCCGCAAAACACGGTGAGATTGACAACCTCATCGCAAGTTGGGGACAAAGTTCTGTGGTTGTGTTGTGCAGGTCTACATGTTGCTACTAGCACCGGTAGTGCGCCCTGCCAAAGCTCAGCTAGTAACACCTTTGGGGTGTTTCCTTGCTCCTACTGGTTCGATTAAACCTTGGTTTCATTACTGAGGGAAACTTGCTGCTGTGCTCATCATACCTTCCTCTTGGGGTTCCCAACGAGCTCTACATCAACCACGCACCAGCACTTTTCTGGGCGCCATACACAGAGCCATCAGGAACCTATGGCCCCGAAGTGGCAGAAATCAGGATAACCGGAAGGGAAAGGCTTTGATGTGAGGATCACATGTGTTCATGGAGTGTTAATGCTTTGCTCCGGTGCTCTATTAAAAGGAGCACCTTAATTGCTAGTAGTTCCCTAGAGGCCCCGCTGCAAACGGGTTGGTAGGACAAAAGATGTTGTGCAAGTTCTCATTGCGAGCACGTATGACTATATATGGAACACATGCCTAGGATTGTCTAGTACTTGGATGCTTTATCTTATTTATCTGCAATTGTCCTAAGTTATGATTGCTATGTGAATTGTCTTGTACATGCAACGCCCGTCCATCCATCCCTATGCCTACCGCACTCGAATCTCACTGTTTACTGCTTTTGCTACTACTGTCTTTGCTTTACTACTGCTGTTACTTTACTATTCCTACTACAAAACTGTTGCTACTGATAAACTGCTGTGAGCAAGATTGTTTCCAGGTGCAGCTGAATTGACAACTCAGTTGTTAAGGCTTATAAATATTCTTTGGCTCCCCTTGTGTCGAATCAATAAATTGGGTTTCACTTCCCTCGAAAATACTGCGATACACCCCCTATACTAGTGGGTCATCAGATATTCGAGCTGAAGCATACTGTCGAGGAAGAATTCAGAGCTTATTCGCAAAGAGAAGTTGACACTTGAGGCTGATCTTGTTGTATCTGATCAAGTGGTAGAAAATCTAAAACATGAACTTCAAGTGAAGGGCGAGGATAATAGTAGATTCATGTGGGCATTTTTAGTAGTTGTCATTCGCGTCCTAGTAGTTACAGTATGCGGTTGTGGTGAAGGGTGGCACGTGTCATGATTAGTTGAATAGATAGCTAATTTAGAGAGTAGAATTGTTATTCAATGGATGGTTGTGAGTTCCTTCTAATTTAGTCACTTTGCAGTCCCAAAGTTTTCGAGAGAATGCATTGCAGGGTCTGAGTTGCTTGCCATTGGATCAAGCGGTCCCAAAGTGGTCGAGAGAATGCATTGCAGGGCCCGAGTTGCTTGCCATTGGCTCTAGCGGTGCCAAAGTTGTCGAGAGGATGCATTGCGGGGCCCGAGTTGCTTGCCATTGGATCTAGTTTCCCATAGTTGGTGTGCCAAATTCCTAGAGGTTCAAGTTGGGGCCCTATCAGTTCTGACCATTCTGTCGCTGCCATAGTGCCATCGTGGCTGCCATGTAGACTTGCAGCGTTGGTGGCACGATCCATTCCCCGTTCCAAATTAGTGGCTGAGATTGTCAAAGAATGTACTCCGATCCATGTTAGTTGACTCAAATTTGTCAAGATACAGATGAATCTAATACTAATTCATGTATAGATACAATCGAATCTAGAGAAATCTAAATCAACTAATTTGGGCCGGAGGGAGTACTACTTATGAATCAACTTTAGAGCATATCCACCATCCTCACAGCTCAAATACATATCAATTTTGATTCAAATCATACATATTTTGATCAAATTTATACAAGCCCATTGGAGATTTTCAAAGCAAGTACTACTACATATGAATTAGCTTTAGAGCATATCCACCGGTCTCACGGCTCAAATACATATCAAATTTATTCAAATTTAAGTTAGTTGACTGAAATTTGTCCTAATTTTAAGTGGACGGTGAGCTAACCGCCCTCCCTGCCGTATGTGTACTCCAAGAAGTACGGGCAAAGTTCTCCCAATCGGCCACGAGGTACATCCGGCCTTCATCGTCGAAGTGCACCTCGACGTGCTAGCTGCGGTCGCGGCTGGCCTCCCAGAGCTTCGGTTCACGAGGGCTTGAGCTGCACCATCGTAGTGATGTTGCGGATGATGGCTTCAATCGTATTTGCATTGATGACCACTGTCGGCACCACCGCCGTCGCACTGATGTTGCAGAAGATGGCTTCCATCAGTGTCTTTCATTAGCAACGAATCTGGGGATGTGAACGGAAGTGAGACAGACAGAGACAAAAATTCAGACGATTAGATCCTCACCACCGCACGCTGTTCCAGCACCGCGCCACCGCATGTTGTTCCGACCACCATACTTAGGTCTGTGCCGCCGCATGCTGTTCAGACCCTCGCACTTAGATCTGCGCTGCCGCATGGGATTTAGACCGCCACACTTAGATCTATGTCGCCACATGCTATTCGGACTGCCGCAACGTTGTATGTTGATAGGAGGGGAGGAAGATGTGGCTGGTATGCGTGCGACATGGAAAGGGAGGGAGAGACATCCAGCCCGTCGGGCTCTCCTCTCCATAACCCAACAGGAGAGGGAGACCTCTAGCCCGTCGGATCATGATGTATCCAACAGTGGTTGGCCAAGATTCGTGTGACATACATCTCGACCAATCAGAGCACAGTCAAACTGAGCGCTAGTTGATGTGGCTGGTATACGTGCGACAGGGAAAGGAAGGGAGAGACATACAGCCTGTCTGGCTCTTTTCTCCGTACAAGGTTAGGTGCACCCATCGGGAGAGGGAGACCTCCAGCTCATCGGATCATGATATATACAACGGTGGTTGTCCAAGATCCGTGTGACATACATCTTGACCAATCAGAGTGCAGCCAAACTAGTACATGAGAGAGGGGAAAAGGGAGGAAAACTTTAGCGGGAGCGGAAAAGTGAGGAAAACTTTAGCGGGAGGGGAAAACTAAGGAAAACTTTAGCAGGAGGGGAAAACTGAGTAGATCTAAGGAAAATAAGGGAACTTAGATAAAAAATGACTAAGGGAAATTCAATCTTTTGGCATAACAAATGGAAAATGTGTTATTTGAACAAAATAATCCATCTTGGCCGATATTATATTATTTTCAACTCAAAGATACACAAGTGTTCCAAATTTGGCCTCATTTACACAAAGTATGTTTTGGGATGGGTTAGTTTAGAGGTTGATTTGAGTAGAAAGCCATGCATCTTCATAGCTAGTAGCTCATTTCAAGAAGGGTTTAAGAAGTGGTTTAGGGGATAAGTCCATTTCTCTTTATTTCCTTTTCCTTTATTATTCAAGCTAGGTTGTAGGTAACATAACAAGATTCCATGCGAAGGTTGCACTATGTTTTGACTTGTTTTTGAATTAAACTAACTCTCAAACCATTTTTTGAATTTAATCACTTAGAAAAAGAAAAATGTGACTGATTACAAGTAAATCCAAAATTTCCAATTTCATATGGTAAATCAATCCAAGATACACAAGTGTGCCAAATTTTGGATCAATTGGTCAATGTTTTCTATGGTTTAAGCCATGAACTAGCTAAACCCCATGTGTTGACCACATGTCGAGGGAAAAACTGAGTAGTGCTAAGCAACTAGGTGGATGACCATAGAAACTTGCAATAACACATAATTATGGGATTATCCAACATACAAACTTGGGAGCGTCACACTAGTTCGAATTCAATACAAACATTGACGGTAGTTCAAATTCATCATACAAATACAAATTAATAATTCAAATTAATAATTCAAATTAATAATTTAAATTCATTTTTTCTTGCTCCTAGTGTTTTTCGCTAGGTTCACCACCTTGCTCCGGGTGATCCTAGCTAGAATATTTGTGGAGTCCACCATCAGCTTCTGTTTGTTCTTTTTCTCTGCATCCAATGAATCAAGTACTTCAGTCTGTCATACAATTGGTTCAATCACGTTTTGATCCATTGGTTCATGCGGTTCAAAATGCATTGGCATCCTTTGTTCAATATCCTCTTGTGTAATTCCTTTACTTTTGAACTCTGCTTCTAATTTATAAATTTCTTTATTCTCCTCTCGATCCATTGGTTCAATCTCCCCTGCATTTGGTTCAATCTCATCTGCATTTGGTTCAATCTCTTCTCGGTCCATTGGTTCAATCTCCCCTGCATTTGGTTCAATCTCCTCTCGATCAATTGGTTCAATCTCCCCTGCATTTGGTTCAATCTCATCTGCATTTTGTTCAATCTCCTCTCAATCCATTGGTTCAATCTCCCTTGCATTTGGTTCAATCTCCTCTAGATCCATTGGTTCAATCTCCCCTACATTTGGTTCAATATCATCTGCATTTGGTTCAATCTCCTCTCGATCTTTTGGTTCAATCTGCAATGTATGCATTGCTTCATTCTCCTCTCGTTCAAATACTTCATTCTCATCTGCATTTGCTGATCCCGCCTGATCATCCATTCCATAAGCTGGGTCTGCTGCATTTTTACAAAGCCTAGCAAATTGCCCTAGGATCCCACAACATTTGCACTTACGTCGTCGATGTGGTGCACCACCCTCTGCACTAGCTCTCATCCTATTCATCCTTGGCCTACATGTTGGTCTAGTAAAAAATGGAGGGTATATCTTGAAGCCTGGATCCACTTCCATCCATTGGTCTTTTCCCAACAAGGCTGGAAATTCTGAGCATATGTTACCCTAAATTTGGCAGCGGTGAAATACCCTGACACGTACTAATCAACTTCACCCTCTTCACATCCTAGAACACCCATGA
Source organism: Avena eriantha (assembly GCA_910589775.1). Lineage (NCBI taxonomy): Eukaryota > Viridiplantae > Streptophyta > Magnoliopsida > Poales > Poaceae > Avena > Avena eriantha. The sequence continues at coordinate 292,803,503 of OU342745.1, read as the reverse complement.
AAAACAATGCATGTATGTAGGGTTTCCCACGGAGCTGCCATTGCCTGCAATGGCATGTCCTATCAACCAAACTCACTGGATACCTCCATTGCCTATCTTTACTGTTAGTGTGTGTTACCTTAGCCTCCATTCCCCTTCTAATGCATTTCATCTCCAATTTTTTTGCCCTGGCATGCAAAGCCTTAATCAAAGATGGGAGGATGAGATGGCCAGCATATACTGTTGATGCAATTGTTTGACGCAAATCGATCTTTATCATGATCATCTGCATAATCTTATCAAATATTTGCGATAGCATAAGCCCTTTCAATGACTTGACCTTTGCATTGAAACTCTCTGCACGGTTACTTGTTACATAGTCTACCTTGCCAGTTTCATTGAATCGGCTTCTTGACCACACCATTCCATGATGTGCATCCAAATACTCCTTCACCATAGGTTTTTGTTTATACAACACTTCCAGATGATATAGATGCTTCCTCAAACTTCATGTGTATGAAGCTGGGCCATAGGTTGTCAGTATAAACTTTACCTTTGAATTTCTTTGTAAAATTCTACACTAAGTGTCGCATACATTCCCTATGTTCCACTCCGGGGTACTGCTTCTACAGCTTTCTCCAAACCTTTGCAAGTGTCCATGTGGATAGTAAGTCATGGTGGATGACATATAAGGTCGTGCAAATTCTCCAGAAAACAAGTCCAACATTCCTCTGACTCAATCTCCAAAACTCCAAAAGCAACTGGGAACATCCAATTGTGGGCATCAACTGCAGTAGCAGCTACTAGCTGTCCTTTAAATTTGTCATGAAGAGTTGTTGCATCCATGGCCAAATAAGGCCTGCAACCAACCAGAAACCCTTGCCAGCAAGCTTTGAAACAAACAAAAGCCCTTCTAAATCACTCCTTCTCCTTTGTCCTTCCTCTTATTTTGTACTAAACTCTATGCTTGTCTATCTGTACAACACTACTTGGACTAGCCATCTTCACTTCAGCTTTGAAGCTGTAAAGCAACTGAAAACTTCATTCCATGGACCATTGCTCCTATCAAGATCCATCTCCTTTGTATAGAACATCCTCATGTAAGGTACTATAATATTAAACTTTTTTGAAACTTCTTTTATGAGTGTTGTTGCACTAAGTGATGGGTTCGCTCTCATCTAATCCATGATTGCATCTGCCAACCACCTAGTCTTTTCTAGTTTTGTTTTGTCCTTTGGATGTCCCCCTTGAGGTGAACAAGAATGTTTGAACCGATTAATTTTTATCTGAAACATAATGAAAATGTCAGGTATAGTTAACAAACTCTACACAATGATCTAAAATACACAACTAGTTGTAATACCTGAACCAAACTGCTCCTGAGCATAGTGGATGCATACATTTTCCACCTACACCTCTTGTATGGGCACTTCACTGTGAACCTTACTGGCTCACTCTTAATAACATCATAATCATTATTGGTGTGGATGCAATATGTAGTAAGGGCATTACGACAGTCCCGCATCGTCTCAAATACGGTGCCTTCTGATATCTTAGGATCGTTCCTGTCCTACTCAATTACTGGCAAGTCCTCACCATCGTACTCGGCTAAAATGAGACTGCCATTGTTCTCCTTGTTCTCTTCATCATTAGTATAATCAAATCTGGCACCGTGGGCCATTTCCTCCGTGTATTGATCCTCTAGTGCCAGTTTACCAAATCTATCTACCAATTCAGGAAACATAAACTATCGTCATCATCTAGTGGAGGTGCTCCCTCGTTAGGCCCTACTTCGTCCTCTGATGACTACAAGTGCAAAGACCAATTATAGCTAGTTTCAAAGTGAAGATATCGAACCCACAAAGAGCTATTGGTTAAGGTCTTTATGCCCCTCATTACTATTTACCAAAGAATACTTGTAGGTTGTCTTTGATTCCAAGTAAAGGGTGTTTGCATTGTTTATGGTTGTTTGCGGAAAAGTAATTAAAACAAGTAAAATAAAACAAGTAACAAGATTGTATGAAAGCATGGTTGAATTCAATAGGGCCAAAATATTTTCGGGGATGTAGGATACACCGCTAGCATAGTACTATTATTATATGTAATCAAGATAACATACTTATTGTGTCATGATATGTGTGGAGAGAGCCCCATAATAAGATGTTCACGACAAGGCTCGTAGGAAGCCACTTTGTTGAGCCAAGTGTGAGGTCACCTCTAAATAACCACTGCAATGCCTGAGAGCAATCACCCATACAGGCCACCGCAATTAAACGTTTCCCCATGGATGTCTAATTATATTAGGGAGTCCCTCTTGATCCCCCTTTGACCGTGTGGGTTACGAGCCGGCACCAATCTGTCACGGGGCACTCCGGGTACATTTCCACAACACGTCCAAAGGGTTTCTTCCTCCCTTTAGTCCCGAAGGCAAATCATATGTCGTCGACTTCACATATCATCTAAAGAGAGAAATCAAACATAAGTCACAATTACATCATAGACAAGCAAGTCATATGGACACAAGAATAGATCATCTTTATTACAAGTTCATAGTGGTGCTAGGGTTTCTCCATCTCCCCAAGAACAAAGGAACTACTCACTCATGGAAGCAATCAACAACATCATCATAATCAAATGGATGGATTAAAGTATGGGTGTAGATATAATGCAAACCATAATTGGATCTGGAATTACAAAGAGATCTAATAGATGAAAGATGGAGTAATGGTGGTGATGAAGATGCAACGGTTTATGGTGAAGGGGTTGATGCGTTGTCCTCCAATGATCCACGAAGCAGCTGGGATGTTGCACCAGCCAAGTTCCTCCTTCAGATCCCTCTAGGATGTGGTGTTTCGTGGTTTCTGGTGGCTGTGAATGTCAGATCTCCCTCTCATCTTCGCCAGGAAAAACTATTTGACGAGGCGGTCCCAATGGTGCCTAGTACGGATGTACGGTATGGGCGGGCTCCCTCCGTACCAGTGGTCATTATCGGTGCTGATGCCTCCTCCTTGTATGTTATTCTTCCAGGTGTGAAGGTAAATTTATAAAATGAATTTTATCACTTAGAAATATCATATAATTACACAATATGATAGCTCTAATTGATATGTTCATATATGACTCCATGATTTGGGATCCTGTTGAAACAAGAATGAAATAGGGCGCGTAGGTGCGGTGAAATACAAAAATCCCTACTCTATTTATGCAAAAACAAGAGGTAAATATGCTTCAATATTGGTGCATCAACTCCCCCCGAGCTAGGCTCTTTCTCATCCCCGAGAAAAATGGTGTCTTATGGACAAGATCATCATGTTCATGAGACACGAGATGTTATAATAAATGAGGCAAAAATTGAAACAAGAATACAACATCTGATGTAGAGATACATCGGGGGTATTACCATACCCTTCCACATTACATACCTTAGAGGCTTCCACGCATTTTTCTAGTATTAATGAAATTATAAGAAGCTACTAGTGATTCAACATATCATATAATCATGGAGTTTAGAGATTTATAGCTCTAAGTTTAATAGTGAAGATTCATGATCATTTTCTTTTCTTCTTTCTCTCTTTTTTATATGGTTGATTCTTTTGATAGCTGCTTTCTTTTTCTTTCTTGATACTTGCATATCTATATTTTTCCTTGCTACCTTTTTCTCTTCTTCTTTTCAGCAAGCAATTTGATCATGCTCACTACTTCAGTGGCTTTTGAAAACTCTTAATCATAATATGCTACCGGAATTCTTCTTCTCATAACTTAATCAATACTTCTATAGGTGTGGAAGTCCCTAAAATTATGAAAGATGTACAAGTATCATAACACTCAACCTAGTTCAATCATCTAATATAATAATCATGAATCAAAGACAACTTCAATTATCATAAAGTCTCATAACTCAATGGATATAATTCTTATCTTGAACAAAGGGAACTCGAAGTTGATGCAACTAATGCAAATTTGGAAATTTAAACCTAACCATGTGTGTAGAAAAGTAAACATGCTAAAAACTGTAAGATAGATTACAAGGTTCTCATAGATCCCCCAAGCTTGGAGTCAAGTCGGGTGGATCAAATAATCCCTTGCGATTATTTGATACTGTGGCGTGGTTCATGGTGGAGAGGTCTTGTTGGAGAGTGCCGCTCGGGGCTTCTTGTTTGTCCTCTCCAAGGAAGATATGCATTGGAGACACTTCTGTATATCCAAACGCAAGAGAAACATCCCATCAACGACTTTTCCCATCATCTCATCGAGTTCCTTCTTGCCTTCAAGATCCAAGAGGCGCTTGTGCACGATCTCCATGTGGACGAGTTCTTCTTTCTGGTACTTCTCTATCTTGTTGACGCGGTGTTCTCTATCCGGGACATGCAGACCAACTGGTACATCTAGAAGGTTGAACCCTCAATCCTCTTATGGCTTCACGCTCATGCCCGCATTCATGGTGATATTCTTTGTTGTTGATGTATGTGCCATAGTCTCCTGATAGGTTCCTGCAGTGGAGTTGTTAGACTTCTTACTCTTTGGTGACGAGTAGTTGCTGGAGATGAGCTTGAGCAACTCCGTGCACACCTTCCTCATCTTCGGGCTTCACCATTGCCAAGTAGTCTGGTTGCTCCATGAAGATCTAGAACTCATATCCGGGCTACACCATTGCCAAGTAGTCCAGTTCCTCATCTTCGGGCTTCACCATCTTTGGGCTTCACCTTCCCCTCTTTGATTGCTCCATGAAGATCTAGAACTCATCGTCTTCAGAATTATCATCGGAATCATACGTGTACTGCTTCTCCTTCGTGCTTAGGCCTTGAGCTTCACGATCATCGGCTTCGATGGAGGAGGTCTAGAAACTATCCCACGAACAAGCCATGAGGTTTAGAGGCTTGCCTTTGTCTTGAATAAAGTAGCACATCAAGTAGATTAGATCTGTTGATATAAGAGAGAGGTGGATCTCTAAAGAGACCTATAAAGGGTTAGAAGCAATGCAAAATTCGTGTTGGGAGAAAAAGGGTCGTCCAAGAAAAGAATCCTAACAAATAAGGAAACAAATAAATGCAAAAGAAGGAAATTCAGGTCGTAATGACCAACTCCATACGGGTGGCGCCCGTACGGTGTCCCCGTACCGTGTCGTTTCCAAAAGCAGCACGGTACGAAGTCGGTAAAAGGTCAACCGACTAAGTGGTACGGGCGGGTTCCGCTCGTACTACCCGTCTGTACCCACTTTGCAACTTCTTAATTATTATTATTTTATATTTTTTGACACAAAAGTGTAAATGAGAAATAGAAGAAGGAAGTCACCGAACCTATAACGACCAGCGGTACGGGGGGTGCGCCCATACCGCACGGTCGTATCGCTTCCATGAAAACATCAATGAGGCATCAGCGGGCTTAATGACCATCGGTAAGGGCGGATCCGGCCGTACCGTCCGCCCGTATTGATCTCGTAAGACTGACAGTCGACTCAGAAAAACGAAAGAAATTCAAATATGCAAAAAGAAATAGCAGAAAATTATCTAGAACAAAGGTGTGTTGAGAATTTCATAAGTCATGTTCATCGAGGGAATATGGTCTCACTTGAATTTCTTTTCTTCCTCTCTTCGAATAAAACAGGTCGCAAAAATTGCCAAAACCATTGTAAGGGGAAATAGATAACTTCCTTTTTGGTTGTGGGGTTCCCACACGTATACACACAAATGATACCTTTTTAGGATGAAGAACTCCTTGAGTATCTGTGAATGCTTCCTCCACCTTTTCCTTTCTTTGTAGAATCTATAAGTCAAATTCTTGCAGAAGTAGAGTCCAACAGATCATTCTTGGCTTAACATTAGTCCTTTCCAGGATTTCTTTCAAGCCAACACGATCAGTATGTACTCTAACTTTAGATTCCATGATGTAAGATCTAAATTTATCACAAGAAAAGACTACAGTGAAGAATTCTTTTTCAGCCATAGGATAGTTCTTTTGGGCCCCGTTTAAGGTGTGACTAGCATGATGAATGATATTGAGATCATCACCATCATACTGGCAAACAATTGCCCCTACAGCTTCATGATACGTTGTAAACGTATCTATAACTTTTGATGTTCCATGCTTGTCGTATATCTACTTTCTTATGTTTTGTCCACATTTTGGAGTATTTTTACACATTTTCTGGAACTAACCTATTAACAAGATGTCACAGTGCCAGTTGCATATTTTCTGCTATTTTTGGTTTCAGAAAAGCTAGTAAGGAAATATTGTCGGAATTGGACCGGAAAAAAGCCCAAGTCAATATTTCACCAGAAGGAATATGGAGTCCGGAGGGAGATGAAGAGGGGAGCCAGGGTGGCGTGGCCAGCCCTAGCCACGTCACCACCTAGTGTGGGCCCCCTAGTACTCCACCGACCTTGCCCCTTCGCTTATATATTGCCTTCGGGACGAAAACCCTAATTACCCGATCAAAATAACACAAAAGAGTCTGTAGCCGCCGCCATCTCCATCCCTAGATCGGGAGGGATCTGAAGCTCTTCCTGGCACCCTACCGGAGCGGAGAGATCACCCTGGAGGCCTCCTTCATCACCATGACTGCCTCCGGTGTGATGCGTGATTAGTTCATCCTTGGACTACTGGTGCGTGTAGTAGCTAGATGGTTGATTCTCCTCCTTTGTGCTACCATGTTTAGATCTTGTGAACTTCGTTCATGATCAAGATCATCTATTTGTAATCCTACATGTTGTGTTTGCGGGGATTCGATGGATACTGAGATGCTATTTCAGATTGATCATTGAATCTATCATGTCTATGTTATTTCTGATCTTGCATGCTTTTCATTGTTAGTAGCTATCTTGGCCGAGTAGATGCTAGCAACTCCAAGAGGGAGTATTTATGCGCGATAGTGGGTTCATGCCTCTAGGAATCTGGGGAAGTGACAAAAATCTCTAAGGTACTAGATGTGTTGTTGCTACTACGGAGAAAACAGTAATCCTTTGTTCATAGAACAATTGTAATTGTTTAATTTACACACTTTGCTTAATGCAATTATTTGTTGCTTGCAACTTAATACTGGAGGGGGTTCGGATGATAACCTGAAGGTGGATTATTAGTCATAGATGCAGTTGGATTACGGTCTATGTATAATGTTGTAATGCCCAATGAAATCTCATAGGAGTCAAGATGATTAGTATATGCATGTATGCTTTCTCGGTCTGCGTCAATTGCCCCGTTGTAATTCGTTCACCCAACATTTTATCTATCTTAAGGAGAATCACCTCTAGTGAACTATGGACCCTGGTCCATTCTTTTACCATCAATCTACAAGCTATTTATTGTTTTCTGTTTACTTTCCGCAAGCAATTACTATCTTCCACACAATATGTTTAATCCTTTGTTTTCAGCAAAACCGGTGAGATTGACAACCTCACTGTAAGTTGGGGGCAAAATTTTGTGGTTGTGTTGTGTAGGATTCCAAGTTGGAACAACACCTTGGAGGTGTTTCCTTGCTCCTACTGGTTCGATAACCTTGGTTTCATAACTGAGGGAAAACTTGTTGTTGTGCTCATCATACCTTCCTCTTGGGGTTCCCCAACAAGCTCGATATATTTTGAGCCAACGATCACTTCATGGCTAGCTTCACAAAATATTTATAAGGGTTTCTTCCAATTAGGTGGTTTAATAACTGGTGCTTCAAGAAGAGCTTGTTTTAATATGTTGAAAGAAGCAAGCGACTTTTCATCAAAATTAAAACAAACATCCTTTTGAAGAAGCTTAGTTAATGGTCTAGCAGTTTTTGAATTCTTAATGAATCTTCTATAAAACCCTACATGACTCAAAAAGCTCCTTATACATTTTATATCTCGAGGAGGGGGTAATCTTTCTATTACCTCGATATTTGCCTTATCGACTTATATACCCTTACTTGAGACTTTGTGGCCGAGTACTATGCCTTCTTGGACCATGAAATGGCATTGCTCCTAGTTTAAGACTAAGTTAGTGTCTTTGCATCTCTGCAAAACTTTATGCAGATTATGGAGACAGTGATTAAAGGAGGTTCCATAAACATAGAAATCATACATGAACACCTCCATAATACTTTCAACATAATCAGCAAAAATAGCAGTCATGCATCTTTGAAAAGTGGTAGGAGCATTGCAAAGACCAAAAGGAATATGGCGATAAGCATGGAGACCATAGGGACAAATGAAAGTAGTTTTTAGTTCATCATCAAGGTGTATGGCAATTTGGGAAAAAATGGAATAACCATCTAGGTAGCAAAAATGAGAATGCATGGCAAGCCTTTCTAACGTTTGGTCTATAAATGGTAAAGGGTAATGATCCTTCCTAGTTTCCTTATTAAGCTTTCTATAGCAATGCACATCCTATGGACAACAACAGTTCTAGTTGGTACCATTTTGTTATGTTCATTTTCTACAACCGTGAACCCACCTTTCTTTGGAACACAATGAACGGGACTTACCCATTCACTCTCCTCCACATGAAAGATGACGCCTGCATCCAACAAACGTACTATTTCTTTTCTTACCTCCTCTTTCATGTGAGGTTTAAGACGTCGCTGAAAGTACGCCACCGGCTGGGCTCCTTCCATGAATATTCTATGGGTGGCTATTGAAGGACTAATCCCCTTCAAGTCACTCATCGAATACCCAAGAGCGTTTCGATGCATGTGGAGAACCTTCATCAGATTTTTCTCCTCTTTCTCTGCGAGGTTAGCACTTATAATAACAATGAAATTATTTGTATCATCAAGGAATCTATATTTTAATTCCTTTGGTATATATTTAAGGGTCGGAGGAGGAAGAGCCTCATCTCCTTTTCTTATAGGTTCTTCATATTTTTGATTAATCTCGATGTCCACCTCCGGTGTTGAGTCGAGATAGTTGTCTATTTCCATTTTTTCTATGTCCTCAAGAATTTTATTATTGTTGACTAAACTTCTTGCTAGATCATCATCTGGAGTCTCGATAATTATTGAGTCTAAGTTTATGATATTACCTTCTTCCTCACGTTCGTACTCATCATCATCTAATTCTTCAATAGCTGTTTTATGGTCAAATTTGGAGAAATGAAAATCCATCTTCTCTTTACCAAACTTGAGAGACACAGTTTGTTTCTTGCAATCTATGTTCGCACCTGTGGTATTTAGAAAAGTCCTTCCAAATATGATGGGACAATAAACGTCAGTGGGCATATCAATAAGCACAAAATCAATAGGATATTTGTGGGGTCCAATACATATTGGTACGTCCCTAATTATTCTCATAGGGACTCTTAGTCTTTTCTGCAAGCATTATAGGCATATCTGTATCTTCCATTTCAGCTGGGGCTAATTCGGTTTGAATTTTTAAATAAAAGTTAAAAGGAATAACATTAATAGATGTACCTATATCGCAAAGACCATAACAGGAAGTTCCACCAAAAGTGCATGGAAGGATAGGCTTACCCACTTCTTTAGCTTTTACCTTTCCTTCAACAAATTGTGAGGCTTCAGAATCTAGCTCAATCACGTTGCAACGTGCAAACATGGTCAGAATATCTTGTTTTATTGATGCCTCTGCCTCTTATTCACTTCCTTCCTTGGTTTTCCTCAATAGTATTTCCTCTTCGAGCTCCTTGAGAAATAATTCTTCATCCTTGCGTTGATCCTCAAGTTGCTGAGCCATCATGTGTTTTCTCACCGTCCTTGGAAAAAGAAGGGGTTCAACATATGAAGGCACCTCCCTCATTGGCTCAACAGGGGCCATAATTATCGGTTCTTCTTCATCAACTGGCTCAGATGGCGGAGTATAATGAAGCCAGTCCTTCTTTGGAGGTTCATTATGTTTTGTAAAAGACTGAAGGATTTGAAAGACAATATCATCATCAAGTTGTAGTTCATTAGAAGTTTCTTTTACCTTACCGGAGTCTTTATAAGCATTGAGACAATCATATTCAATTTCTATACCTCCTTCGCCTCCTAAATCAAATCCACATGTTTCTCTGTTATGGCGAATTCGTTCTAAAAGTTCCCAAGCTTTTATTATAGTTAACTCCATGAAAGAACCTCCTGAATTCGTGTCAAGCTCATGTTTAATTATTGATTAAGTCCTCCACAAAAAATATGCAGTACATACCATTCTGGTAAATCATGATGGGGACATTTGTGAAGTAGAGACTTATACCTTTTGTAGGCTCTTACCAAATCTTTGCCTGGGTGGTTTTTGAAGTTTGTAATTTCCCTTCTTACCTCAGCAGTCTTTACCTTGGGAAAGAATCGAGACACAAATTCTATTTTAAGCTTTTCCCAAGTATCAATTTTCTCTATAGGGAAAATTCTATACCAAGCCAAAGTAGTGTTGGTTAGAGATTGGCTAAACAATTTAAGTTTTAATTCATCAACATAATAGCCTCTCAATTTCAGAGTATAACATAGCTCGGTAAAGTGCATTAAATGATTATAAGGATCCTCATCGGGATCATCTCCTGCAAAAAAAATTTCTTTAATAATAGCGATAAAACGAGGGTTATCCTCGTACTCTGGTTCGCTCCCACTCGGGAACTCTTTCGCTAATCCTCAATTGAATCTCCCGAGGTATTTAGTAGCATCGATCTGATTAATCAGTCCGAGTGCAGCCATGGTGTTTACCTGAAACTAGTAAACAACTTTAGTAGAACAATGAGTAAAATGAGTAACTAAGAACAAAGAGCAAAAGAGCTTAACTCCCGGTAACGGCGCAAGAAAACAGCTTGATTACTGCAAGTGCCCGACCGATTGTAGCAAGTTTTGAAGTAAATATATTGAACCCACAGAGACCTATTCATTAAGGTCTTTATACCCCTTGTTACTATTTACCAAAGAAGACCTGTAAGTTGTCTTTGATTCCAAGTAAAGGGTGTTTGAATTGTTTATGGTTGTTTGCAGAAAAGTAATTAAAACAAGTAACAAGATTGTATGAAAGCGTGGTTGAACTCAATAGGGCTAAAACATTCTAGGAGATGTAGGATACACCGCTAGCATAGTACTATTATTATATGTAATCAAGATAACAAATTTCTTGTGTCATGATATGTGTGGAGAGAGACCCATAATAAGATGTTCACGACAAGGCTCGTAGGAAGCCACTTTGTTGAGCCAAGTGTGAGATCACCGCTAAATAACACTGCAATGCTTGAGAGAAATCACCCATATAGGCCACCGTAATTAAGGGTTTCCCCACGGATATAGTAATTACCTTAGGGAGTCCCTCTTAATCCCCTTTTGACCGTGTGGGTTACGAGCCGACGCTAATCAATCATGGGGCACTCTGGGTACACTACCTGTAACACCCCAAAAATATTAATCAAGTTCTAATTACTCAAGTTTAGGGTTAACAAAAACTTTTATTATTAAATCCAATATGAGTGTATGTGTGATTTGCATTAGTGTATGAATGAGTGCAATTGCCATGTTTGATTTCTACAAATGATAAGGAATGGTTTAAAGATGAATACTACATCATCTAGGCCAATTACAAACAAAATCAAAAGAAAAGAAATTCAAATGAATCATATGATCAAATGGTCATTTTGACCAAAGTTAACCACTAGCCCACTTTGGGTCTCTCTAGTAAAAGATTTCTAATATAGACTTTTCCAATTCTTTTCACCCCTTGATAGACCAAGTAAAAGTGAACCCTAGCCCACTCTACAAACAAACAGAAACAATTCCCAAATCATTTTAAAGGACAATTCAAAATTGAATCAAGTTCATATGCATAGATCACCATTTTTCAAAAACCACTCAAATCAATTCACCTTGGCAAACCCAAGCAACCATAGACACTGAAGCATGTGACAAACACACTCACCAAATTTCATTCAATAAATCAAAACTTAATTTCATGTGGCCATTTGGTCAAGCACCTGGCAGACACAAATCAACACTGCCTAGCTTCTACTGTTCTGTGTAGTGATCACTTGCCACTAGCCCCTCATTTCACTCCCCTGGTCTCCCTAGAACCCAGCAGCGCAGGACACGCTCCCCCCTTTGCCGTTTGCGCTAGTGTAGCGCCACCCGATGCTCACCGCGCCAGTCGACCATCGACAACTCGCCACAGCTAGCGCCGCCCTCTCCCACGATGCCCAGGAGACAGGCAACCGTCCACCGCCACCCTCTGTCCACCCCTAGACCAGAGCCAAGCCGTGGACCACCCGTGATCCTCGCGCCCATTTCTCTGTCTACCATGCCGAGAGCGCGCTAGAGTGCCGAAGCCGACAGGCGCGCACACGCCGCGCCTCGCCCTCACCGCGCGTGCCCACACTCACCGTGACCCTAGCTACCCCCTAGTCATGCCCGTTCGCCGCCGTGTGGACCGTAGCCGCTGTGCACCGTCTGGAACGCCGCCGTTTCCGCCCAGAGCACTGATTGTTCCCGACCATTCTCGATCGCCCCTTGCCGCGCCATCAATCGCACGACGACCACCCTAAAGCACCACGTCGACCCCTACCCTCGGCCATGATGCTGGCCCCCTGTATCGCCATCACCGACGAGCCCAAGCCATCCCGCTCTGTCCCTCTTGCCGGTGTATAAGTAGAGGCCGCCCTAGCTCCAATTCGCTACACCATTCCACTCCCCTCTCTCTCAGACAACTCCCACACCTCTCCCTGGAGCAAGGCGAGCACCACAGGAGCCACCGCGACTACCATTCGAACCGTCATCGTCTACAATGTCGTTCTCCCCCATCGCCAAGTCTAGCTGGAGCCGTGGTGAGCCCCCACGTACCACCATCGTCGCCGTTAGGGTTAGAATCTCGCTGGAGTTGTTCGCCAGAGACGATGAACCTCAGCTGTATATCTCACTTCTAATCGTAGGGTTGAGATTGAAAGATACCATTTCGGGTTAATATAGTCGCTGACCAGTGGGACCATCCTGTCAGCAGCCCGCTGCGCCAGCACTGTGTAGTTGGGCCGGCCTAATTAGTTTCCCGCGACCCGTAGATTCAAATGAACTTTTTCCCTTTTAGTTAAAACTAGATTCTGCCAATAGATTCAAAGAGATTCACTGAACCAAATTGCATGATTCCAATTATGTTAGAAAGGTATTCAAAATATATATCCAAGCCTGTTGGATTCAAACCATTTCAAATTATAGATCACCTATACCAAAAATAACAAGACAGAGACTTTTCCACATTCAAACATTTATCAAAATTCAACCATAAATGCTTTTGAATTTAGTCCAACTCTCAAAAATCACATTTTACAAGATCTATCGGAATATGTAAAAATATTTAGGGTTTCATATAGTAACATTGGACTAGTACTAAAAGAATGCTATTTAGGGTTTCACTTTAATTGTATTAAATAGTAATATTAAACTTTATAAAATATGACCAACACTTTAAATCACATTCCCAAGTATTAGAATATGTGGTGATGACATGTGTCAACATGATCCCATATTTTAATTGGAGAATATTAAATCTTAAGTATTTTCAATGAGTAGAAATTACTTTTCCAAAATAAGATAAATAAAATTAGATCTTTATTTCATGTAATGATTGTGATGATGTTAGATCATCAAGTGTGAGCCTTGTTGTGCTAAATAGAAGTAGTTTAGTATTGTTTGGTGATTGTGTACCTCGTATTCCTTTATAGACGATAGTATCGACTCGGGATACGAGGAGGAGGAGTACTACAAAGAAGAAGAAGAGAACTTCAACCACTACACTACTCAAGGCAAGCTAACACTGGCAAGTATTATACCTATGCAAGCCATCCTTGCAAGATAACCTATGCAAGATGCATTAGGCATGCTTTGGTTATGCAACTTTGATTACATCCATCCCAAGGTTTACTTGCAAGCTTTATTCTTTTACTTTTACCTAAGTTCTTTACCGTTAGTTAGTAAATTGTGAGTATTGGAAAAATAGTATAGATACCATAAAGAGTATAAAACTAGGCCTGAGTAGTTATACTTAGATGCCATCCAAAAACATGAAAAATAGAGTTGGATAGTTACACTTGATTAGGACCCGCATTAGTGAATACCCTCAACTTTAGTGGCTAGTGCTAAGCATAAAAGTTGTTCACTTTAGATGGGAATACTTTGTGAAAATGCTTATGAAAACCTTGGAATGATGGTTCATTCTATTGAAATGTTTTGACATGTGTTATGAACACAAAATGATTTGATAATGAAAATGTTGAGGCATGAGCCTTGGCCCTTTATCAAAAACTGATGGATGGGTTCAGATGCGATACCATTCCAGTTTTACCGTACAACCACAATACCTGAATTGGGTAGGGCTTAACTAGAAGTTTATATGCCTTAGTATGGGTTCCCTCGCGGAAAGAGGTTGAGCTGAGGCTACCTTGTGAGTGTGAATGTCCACCTATACAGTGCCCAGGATGGCAGATGGCCATGGCTGGGAGGCCAAGCTCATAGGGGAGGTGCATATACTAGAGTGTGTAATTGAAAGGTTAGGATTGATTATCCGCATACTAAGTATGATGATTCAGGGTTATCCCTAACGGATGTATCGAATTTTGTGGTGAAAGTGTACCACCTCCTCATGTTGTGGGCAACCTGGTTCCTGCTCCCTCCAAGAAGCTTGTGGCTACCTAGGTTGCTTCTTCCGAGCCACCCCTAGCTAAGAAGAGGCGGAAGAAACCCGACGTCAAGGGTGATGGCAAACCAGTGCCCAAGGCCACGCTCAGGAGAGCGCCCAAGCCCAGGGAACCTCCAACCTCATCCGAGTAAGTCTTTTTTCCTTCATTGTCCATTTTTTGGATCATATTTCACTATCTTTATGTATTTCTTGTTTCTCTCTTTTTGTTATAACTTGTTGTTTGTTGTCTGATTCGGTAGGGCGGCCAGGGAGATCCCCCAGAGTCGCTCGAGCATTGCTTCGCCCATCCGGAGTGCCCCATCTCCCCCTCGCGACGATGGCACGCACCCGCTGAGCCCTATTCAGGAGAGCTCAGCAGATGCCCCGAATCTTAGCCCACGTCGTCATGAGGAAGGCAACGTTAGTGTAGGGGGAAGTGGCACTGCCGAGGATACGGCTATGCGGGATCTCCCCAGCTCTTCATCGGCCCAGCCACAACCTGCCGTCTCCGAGGTGCCAGTTACTTCGGCACCGACCCAAGTTTCATCAGCTCCAACAACTGCTCATGTTTCGGTACCAGCACCAGTACCAGCACCTGCACCAGCACTAGCACCTGCACCAGTACCAGCACCAGCACCAGCTTCAAGCTCTATACCAAGTCCTCCTGCCTCGTCTGAGTCTCCCAAGACTCGGTGAGGAGACCAAACTAAGACCAATAATCCAGCCAAATCTCCTGCACGAGTTGCTTCTGTCAAGAATATATTCCAGCAGAGGCCTCATGCTAAACCCGGAGCTCAAGCTTCTCCTTGACAGTAGCAACCCAAAGCAGGCCCCCAGGCCAAGAAGGGCTCTGATGCCTCCAAAGGCCAATTAGCTGCCGAAGCTGCCGAAACCCCCAAGGAATCAAATATTGAATCTAGACAGCGTACTATCGCGTCCATGATAAAGAAGGGGAGTGCCGCCTCTGGCTTTGCTGCTTCCGGGTCTGCTGGCAGCAAGCATCTCACTCTTCATACTAGTCCAGCTGCTGCCCAGATTGCAAGGAAGGAGGCCCATGCCAAAGGCTTGGTGGCAACCCAGACGCTCATCAGGGAGAACTATGGTCCAGCATTGATCGAATACGTCAACAACTGGAATTATGCCGAGTTCAACAACCCCAATGACAATCTCCTGGCGAAGTTTGGTCCCGCCAAGTTCAGCGATCAAATGAACACAGCGACCAAGGTTATTTCCCTTGCTGGTCAAATGATGGAGGTAAACCTTCTTGTCATGCTCTTAATAAGCGCAAGTACTTAGAGATATATCCACTAGTCCCCGAGCCTCCGGTGGAGTAGCTTGTTATTCGGTTGGATGCTCCTAGAAGATTAGTGTAGTTCCTTAGTAGCTTTGAATATTCACACACCTAGAGCCGGGTTAAGTTCCACTTGGCCTAGATCTTGTAAACTTGAAATATTCACGCACCTAGAGCCAGGTTAAGTTCTGCTTGGCCCGGATCTTATAAACTTCTATTATTCATACACCTAGATCCGGGTTAAGTTCCACTTGGCCCGGATCTCGTAAACTTTGATTATTCACACACCTAGAACCGGGTTAAGTTCTGCTTGGCCCGAACCTTGTAAACTTCGATTATTCACACACCTAGAGCCGGGTTAAGTTCCACTTGGCCCAGATCTCAAAAAATTTGATTATTCACACACCTAGAGCCGGGTTAAGTTCCACTTGGCCCAGATCTCGTAAACTTCGAATATTCACACTCCTAGAGCCAGGTTAAGTTCCACGTGGCCTAGATCTTCTAAACTTCGAATATTCACACACCTAGAACTGGGTTAAGTTCCCCTTGGCCCGGATCTTGTAAACTTCAGATATTCACACACCTAGAGCCAGGTTAAGTTCCACGTGTCCCGGATCTTGTAAACTTCGAATGTACCTTCTTATTCCTAAACTAACACTTGCCTCTTTAGATCACCACCAACCACCGAACCACTGAGTTCCAGCGTCTTCTGGACACACACAAGGACCTTCGCTCAAAGCATGTTAAATTGATTGTTGAGCTTAAGAACAAATGTAAGTTATCTCACTCAGTAGTTTTTACTCTCACTTCTGCTGCCTCATTTGTTGACCAAACTAACTTGTGATCCTGATTGCAGAGCCGTGGTTGAAGCTAAGAACATCCTCATGAGGAAGAACTTGGCTGAGATCATAGGTAAGTCACCTTGGTTACTCAACCTTTACTCGTTCCATCCTGACTTGGCAGATAATTATACACCGGCTTTGCCAGGTCAGCAAATTATTTGCAGTGTCCCTTGAAGATATCATGCCATTTCCTGATATGACGCTTCACTTTCTGAACAAGCAGGGAAGCATGTGGCCGAGCTCAAGAAGAAGGATGATGAGATCGCCGAACTCCAGCTCAAAAATGATGAAATTACTCGGTTGAATGCCAAAATCAAAAAGTTGAAGAACTCCCACAAGGCTGAGTTGGACAAGGTTGATCAAGAATTCTCCGAGGAGAAGGAGCGCCTGAAAACTCAGATTCAAAAAGACCAGGATATGCTGAAGGAAGCCGACATCAAATTTGAGTCGGTGACCACAGAATACGAGAAGCTCAGAAAGAGGAATGCTGGCGGTCGCAAGGAGCTGACCCGGATCCTCGGTTATATCTCTTGTCAGTTCTTTTGCTTCTACTGAGTTTTGTCTGGGTTACACACCCTTACTTACTGATGTTATTTGTCTTGTTTCCAGGCAAATTTCCAAAGAGTGGTGCCAAATTCCGTCTGTAGAGGGGCACTCCAGTTAGTCCTAGCATAGAGCCTATTCCTTATGATATGGAGGACATGATGGTGAGCCTCGCTACCCGGGTTGAAATTATGAAGAATTATGGCGCGGATATCATGAACACAGTTGCATGGATCTTCAATGCCCTCTGGCCGACTGACCCCACTCCTAGAGGTAGTACAACTTTTATTGAGAAACTGATGGAGTGTGAGACCCAGCTGAACCTCTAGAGGGAATCCACTGCGCGGGCTGGAGCTGACACGGTGCTAAGCTTCGTGCTATCTTGGTACGAGGTCTTGCATTTGAAGGTTCTTGATCGTCGGCGCACCGGGTCTAAGTGGATGAATGACCTGGAGTGGATCGCTCGGTGCAAGGCTTGTGCTTACAACCTCATCTAGTACGCATTTGTCCACGGCTGGAACAAAGGACCTAGCTTCCTCGACGCTGTTAATGATGCCTATGTCTCGGATGGATCAAACAGTGAAGAAGAAGTGGCCTTAGAGCTCGGCGAGGATACAGAAGATCCAGATGATGGTGGGGCCAACCCAGAGGACAAGGCAGAGGCTAAAGCTCCCCCCACAGATACCGAATTACCTCCTCCTGCGGCTGATACCTCGGGCCTTGCTGCTCCTTAGAGCGAAAAAAACACTTTAACATTTATTAGATCCCCGGTATGTCGGGTGCATATGTATCAAGCACAATGGTTGTGGTTTTATACTAAGTTGTTTTATGTCAGATTAACTTGGGCGTAGTCCCCGTGTTTCATTTTCTTATTCCCCCAATTTCGTGATTCGGCTCGCGTCTACCTTGATTCGGTTTTTTGACTTATGAGTCCGAGGTTCAAAAGATGGACTTAACAATACTTGAAACTTTAGGATTATCTCAAAGTAATTCAACATAACATAAATAAAATAATACAGGATTAGTCTGAATAACAAATGTCGGCTCGATTACGTTCTTTCATGAGTCGTTTTTCATGTGCTTTGCAATTCCAAACTTATTCTCTTGCTTGCCATGAAGCTAATTCTTGTTGGACAGCAGCAAGTCGAAGAGTTAGGTTTTTGGTGCCTACACATTACTAATCCGGCTTAGGTATAAGTAATTTAAGCCAGTCGATATGTAAATATTAAATACAGAAAAGAAAATTATTAAGGCAGTCCCCGAGTTTCTGCTTGGGGTGCCGAGGTTTCATTGATAGGCTCATTGTCGACATACATACCTACATATGAGAGATTCGGATACATACACTTTTCGCTAAGTGTAAAGTGGACGGAGTAGAGCTACATTCCATGGACGCTTAGATTCATCGTCGGACCTGTCCGCCTTGTTCTTCTCCTGTGGTTGCGCATTGATAAGGTAATATGAATCATTGTGCAATGCTTTGCTTACAATAAAGGGTCCTTCCCATGGAGGGGATAACTTATGCATGCCAGCAGTGTGCTGTACCAACCGAAGTACCAGATCACCTTCCTGGAAGACTCGGGGATTTACTTTCCGGCTATGGTAGCGTCAGAGATTTTGCTGATATATGGCGGATCTGGACAAAGTCAGTTCTCTCGCTTCTTCCAGCAGATCAACATGAATTTGCCGGGCTTCCTGCACTTTGGGTTCTGTGTATTTGGCGACCCTAGGCGAGTCATGCTCTATGTCGGCTAGTAGTACAGCTTCTACTCCATATACAGAAAGAATGGTGTATAGCCTATTGATCGATTCAGAGTTGTTCTTAAACTCTATAGTACCACTGGCAGTTCTTCTATCTAGCACCATGCTGATCTTTGCAGTGGCTCAATGAGCCGAGGTTTTATCCCAGATATAACTAGTCCGTTGGATCTTTCTACTTGTCCGTTCGACGCGGGGTGGGATACTGATGCAATATCTAGCTGGATCTTCTTTTCTCGGCAGAATCTCGTGAATGCTCCTTCAGCAAAGTTTGTGTCATTATCAGTTATGACACTATGAGGATAGTCGTATCTCAAGATTATGTCTTTGAGGAATTTCACAGTTGTTGCCCCATCACATTTCCTGATTGGTTTCACCTCAATCCACTTGGTAAATTTATCCACCATGACCAAGATGTGGGCCATGCCTCCTGTAACAGAGCGATTTTTGGAGTTTTCAAAAACTTTTATTTGAAAATGAGGACTAGAAAATTTCGGTTAAATAACTGAGCCTTAACTAAAATTTTCAAATGCAAAACGGCTTTAACATGCATTAATACCAACGATGAATATAATTTTTTTTATTCTCCTCAAATCGGATTGTATTCTTGTCTGCTTTATAGCATATTAAAATGTGCACCTTCAAATTTTTTTTGTTTTCCTTAAATCAATTCCAACATAGTTGGAATTATTTTGACATACAAAAAGAAGGAGATTAATTTCTCTTCAAGTATTATTCCTTGTACTGCCAATTTCTTTTTAATTTGCTTCTTATAAAAATCCCATTGGAGATTGGCCCACAACCATGCACATGCAACGAAATGCATGATAGTCTCTAGGCTACTGTAGCATATACGATATATGCCCTTCTTTGTCTAGTTCTCTCTAGACCCAGTGTATATATATACAAGCCATGCGTGCCATGCAATTACATGTCCTACTCACGTTGCTCTTCTTCCCATTCTTTTCTTTTCTCTCTACCGAATTATTGCTACCTAGTTTATTTCTCTCATTCAGTATGTATTTACATGCATCGAGTCTTTCTCCCTCTATTCTTATTCTTTCTCTTGTCTACCCATGCGCGTACTGGTATTCTCTCTCCTCTTATTTTCTTTTTATCTCTCAATCACCGGATCAATCAGTAGTCAGTACATCTATAGCTCGGGTCGTCGAGGCTACACACCCGCACTGGATTGCACCGAGTGAAACGTCCATGCCCAGCACTGCAGCACGCCAACAGTCGCGCTTCTCTTCCTCTTCATCCTCCCGCACACACCAACAGACAGCTAGACATAAACATCGTACCCTGAATCAGAAACTGCTCGCCATTTACCTCTCATTCATCCTTCCTTTATTCCTATCAATTAGAGGACTCTTTCCTTGTATATAGCCACGAATTGATGCTCCAGTCTCTCCTCTTTCCATTCCATGTCACCACCGCGAGTCCTAGAGGCTTAGACTGATCCAATCTCGCACAGCTCCGCAAGGCCACCGCCAAACACCGTCTTCGTATCCAATGATTCGGGCCACAAAGGGGAGGAACTTCTGCGCCAGGAAGACCACGAGGAGCAAGGGGTATGATCCACGGAACCAGAAGGTCAAGTTGTTCATCATCGAGGACGCCAACGACAACCTGCTACCGATTTCAACCGTAGACTGCGATGAGCTTGGTGAGAACCAGTGTTTTCTTTTGGATAGAACGCGTTTTCGATATCAAGGCCTACCTCCTAGACATGGTTTCCAGCCTTAGTTAAAAAGTTTGTCACGCCGCCGGTGAACCGAATGCCATCTGTGGCATTGGCATATTGTGGTACCTTGCACAGGTCGTTTATCTTGAGCCCAACATAGAAAAGCCACCAAATTGCCTTGGTAACCTGTCAGTACCGTTGGATCTTGTATATCATATATAGTTTATCAACTATTTTTGAAAACTGATTAGATCTAGTGCATTACATGTAGCTTGTAGTTCTATTTTTATACACCAAGCATGTGCGTATAGTATACTGCTTCTAGCTTTCTAGTTTTTATGTATTCATACTGCATGGTTTAATCGTGGCATACTTGTTTTGGTTGCACTTGCTTAGCTAGTGGGTAATTGCTAGATCTAATTACAGACGTACGTGCACATGTTCCGATAGATGTTAAGTAATTAGGTTACTAGCACTAGAGCACGTCAGGTTAATTGCAAATCTAAATTAGTATTATTTTCTTGTCATGTTTGTAGATGTTCAGTTGTCATAGTATGATTATTCGTTCTGCAGATGCCATGATTAAATAGATTTTTATTTAGAAGATTTAACCATGCGTTCTCTAAGCAATCTGGTAGTTGTATATGATTAGTTATTTGTTGTTGGTGCATCACTGCAAATGTTTGCACTCCATATAGTACTACCATGCTCGTATACTAGGGTAATTGTAACACTAGTTTTTCTATTGTATGGTTCATCCTAATTATACTAGATGCTTAATTAGATTATTTTCCCTTGGTTAACTGTAGCATTGCTGATGTATATCATTCCGAAACATGGTACATGTCATGCTATGTTACTTCAGCCCTTTCGGTCTTAGAGCGAGTCATTAGCACGTTCATGCATGGGTATAGTGTTTTAGCTGTTCACTATTCACTTAGTTCTTGCATGGCTTATTAGCATGTAGTATGTGTGCATTGCATATTAATTAAGGATTATACCACCTTTTATAGTGGTTATATAAAATAAATATTATTTTCCTAATATGTTATTATTAGGTGTAACGTGCAGACCCGACCACCACCTCGAACCGTTTAACCCTCGCTAGCCCTCTTCGGATTTTATTCGACACTTCTTCATTTGGATTGTATTTGTGGTTATTCGAAGTTTGTATTTATTTGTTGTTCGTTGTTATGGCGAGTAGGGAGTGACGGGTTCGAGCTAAATAAGGATTACGAGGAAGAACAGTTTCATCAACGAAGGCATGCCCCTTTTATAATTATCTCATGTTTTACAAGTACATGTTGTTATTTGTTTTACAAATATTACTGGTATTTTGGTTACCCACATACCTTGATACATCTGTCGTCATACACAACCCTGAGTAGAGATTATATATTAATTTTATAGAGTAGAATTGCTTAGCCATGCTAAATAATATTTAAAATCCTTGATCTCCCCTCTTCGGAGGAATTGGGTGACCCTCGGGTCACATATATACTTTTGAAACTTGTTGAGCTCGCTGAGCTAGCCGTTGTTGCTTCCTCTACTCTATTCTACTCTTGGTGAAACTTACCATCTAAACACTGGCGCGGGCGACAGCTGGATCAAAGGCAGGAGCGATTGGATGCCCTTCACTAGTTGAAGGGGGCAATCCATCTTCCGTGCCGCATGAGGGCCTAATAAGTCTTGGATTTGAAGATTGTGACAATCGTACAACCACATGCTATAATGGGCACTGGCTTGGTCAAGTAAGTTAGTCAGCCTTAGGTGTCGATGTCGCCGTACCACTGATGAGGTGTCTGCCTGCGGGGGAACCTTCGGCACAGATGGGGGGACCGGTTTGGGGAGGTACTCTCAGTTCCGTGCGCCATACCCGGTGGGCATGTCACATCTTTGGGGGATCTAGCTAAAAGACCTCGTCACAATCTCTCCGCCGGTACACCAATTGGTGTGTATTAAACCAGCGACGGCTGGTGGGCATCTAGTCAGGATTGTGTCATGTGGGAAAAGTATACAACCTCTGAAGAGTCTAAACTATTCGAATAGCCGTGTCCACGGTCATGGACGACATATGAATATTTCTTGACATATGGGAACCGGTCTTGCTACTTCCCTCTTTGCTCCTATCCTTATCCTGGATTCTATGAGCTATGTGAGTTGTCGTGGACAATCACACTATTGAGAAATACCACATTGATGATAAACATGTTTTCGTCTAAAACAGCTTGTATCAAAACTATTACCATGTTGCAAATAAAATTGGCTTTTATGCAAAAGAACAATATGACCTCCACATAAAGCCACATGTAGATGTATCAGATTCTGCATAAGGGGTATGTTGAGTACGTCATGTACTCATGGCAATACTTTTGTTAAATTCAGAATACTATGAAGGGGAGGACTATGACTACTATGATGACACTGATGAGTGAGGCCTCGTGGACTACAAAGACTGCCTATGGCTGAGATGGAGTCGCTACGCGTTTTATATTTCCGCTGTGCTTTCTGGATGTAATAAATGTCACTAGACATTTTACTATATTGTTATCCAGACTTTGTAATAAATTACTTTTGTACGTCTACAATGATATACATTTCGCTGTGTCATCAACATTGATCTTGGGATTGACGAATAAACACAGGGGGGTCTGGAAGTTAAGTTCCGGTCCTCACAGAACTGGTATCAGAGCCGATGTTGACCTAGTCACGTGGCCTTAGTTAGAAATGGAAAGCCTTAGAGACTGTTTGGAAAAAGTAAAAACTATTTTTGAAAATATAGTAGTCTAAATCTTGACTATTCTAGTTCCCTGTCTTCTCTTATTTAACACTGGGTTCAAATGCTTATCACCTAAACACTTCTCTAGTATACCTTTCTCTATCCACACGAAGACTTTTCAAGAACTCAAGGAGTCAAGTGTCGTCAACCACACTCTGCATCCTTCAATGTCAAAGATTAACACCAAGACTTGTTGAGACCAGACAACCATATAGAATAAGGTTGGATAGATCCCTGGTAGCTATATAGAATAATGTTAGACAAAAAAGTTTTTGCTTGAGCAAGGTCTGCATATTTTTGGCCTTTGGCACCTTTTCCTATACACTCATGCTAAAACCTCTACAATTTCAAAGAAACTATTGGTCTTCTGAATTCTTCTTTTGTAGTATTTTGCCTTTTCTCATGTTTTATTCTTGGATACCCCTCAAAGTTAGGTTCTATTACCCACCTTATGTTATTCCTTCTTACCTATGTACCTGATACATTGCAAATGTATCTATAATTTTTGATGTTCCATGCTTGGTTTTATCCACTTTCTTGTGTTTTGTTCCAACTTTGGAGTACTTTTCATATGATTTCTTGGACTAACCTATTAACAAGAGCCACAGTGCCAGCTGTCTGTTTTCTGTTGTTTTTGGTTCCAAAAAAGTCAGAAAATAAATATTCTCGGAATTGGACGGGACAAAAGACAAAGTGCCTATTTTTCCGGAAGGAATCAAGTGCCAGAATACGAGATGGAGAGGGACCAGGGGGACACCACACCACCTGGCCGCGCGGCCCAGCCTGGCCCGCGCCAGGGGGTGGTGAGGCCAGCCCTGGCACCCCCTCGGCCTCTCCTTCCCCCTATAAGTTGCCCTCGGGACGAAAACCCTAAGTACCCGATCAAAAATCCACGAAAGAGTCTGTAGCCGCCGTCATCTCCATCCCTAGATGGGGAGGGATCTGAAGCTCTTCCCGGCACCCTGCCGGAGAGGGGAATTCACCCTAGAGGCCTTCTTCATCACCATGCAAGCCTCCGGTGTGATGCGTGAGTAGTTCATCCTTGGACTACAGATCCATGTAGTAGCTAGATGGCTGGTTTCTCCTCCTTTGTGCTTTCATGTTTAGATCTTGTGAGCCCCGTTCATGATCAAGATCATCTTTTGTAATTCATACATGTTGTGTTTGCGGGGATCCGATGGATATTGAGATGCTATTTTAGATTGATTATTGATTCTATCATGTCTTTGTTATTTGAGATCTTGCATGCTTTCCGTTGTTAGTAGGTATCTTGGCCAAGTAGATGCTAGCAACTCCAAGAGTTAGTATTTATGCTCGATAGTGGGTTCATGCCTCTGGTAATCTGGGGAAGTGACAGAAATCTCTAAGGTACTAGATGTGTTGTTGCTACTAGGGAGAAAACAACAATCCCTTGTTCATAGAACAATCGTATTGTTTACTTTACACGCAGTTCGTAAAGCAATAATCTGTTGCTTGCAACTTAATACTGGAGGGGGTTCGGATGATAACCTGAAGGTGGATTATTAGTCATAGATATAGTTGGATGGCGGTCTATGTATTATGTTGTAATGCCCAATCAAGTCTCAGAGGAGTCAAGATGATTAGTATATGCATGTATTGCTTTCTCGGTGTTTGTCAATTGCCCCGCTGTAATTTGTTCACCCAGCATGTTATCTATCTAAGGAGAGCCACCTCTAGTGAACTATGGATCCCGATTCTTTTTCTTTACATACAATCTACAATCTTTTACTGTTTTGTGTTTACTTTCTGCAAACTTTTACTTCTTTCCATTCGATACGTTTAATCCTTTGTTTTCCACAAAACACGATGAGATTGACAACCTCATCGCAAGTTGGGGACAAAGTTCTGTGGTTGTGTTGTGCAGGTCTCCACGTTGCTACTAGCACCGGTAGTGCGCCCTGCCAAAGCTCAGCTAGTAACACCTTTGGGGTGTTTCCTTGCTCCTACTGGTTCGATTAAACCTTGGTTTCATTACTGAGGGAAACTTGCTGCTGTGCTCATCATACCTTCCTCTTGGGGTTCCCAACGAGCTCTACATCAACCACGCACCAGCACTTTTCTGGGCGCCATACACAGAGCCATCAAGCATTTTTCTGGCACCATTGCCGGGGAGTGAAGGACATCTTCACAAGGGGAGTCCCTCATAACCAATCTCTTTACTTTGTTGTTTTTGTTTTGCTTAGTTTCTTTTTGCTTTTGTTTGGTTGTTTTGTTCTGCAAAAAAACACACAAAAAATAGTTTTGCAAGTTTGCTTTCTTATTTGAAAACCCAAAAAAATGACTACTCTTGAAAACAGTAAGTTGTGTGACTTCACTAGCACCAACAACATTGATTTTATGAGCACACCTATTGCTCCACCTGTGGCTGAAAATACTTTCTTTGAGATAAAACCTGCTTTCCTCAATCTTGTTATGAGAAAACAATTTTTTGGTATTGGTAATGAAGATGCTGCTTCCCATCTAAATAACTTTGTTGAACTTTGTGAGATGCAAAAGCATAGGGATATAGATGGTGATATTATTAAACTAAAATTATTCCCTTTCTCTTTGAGAGGAAAAGCTAAAGAGTGGTTGAATTCCTTAACTAGGAATAGTATTGATTCTTGGACTAAGTGCAAAGATGCTTTTATTGGAAAATACTATCCTCCTGCTAAGATTATATCCATGAGAAGTGAAATAATGAAGTTTAAACAACTTGATAATGAGCATGTTGCTCAAGCTTGGGAAAGAATGAAATCTTTGGTAAAGAATTGTCCCACTCATGGACTGACTGCTTGGATGATCATCCAAACTTTTTATGCAGGATTGAACTATTCTTCAAGGAACCTATTGGATTCAGCTGCTGGAGGTACCTTTATGACCATCACTTTGGGTGCTGCAACAAAACTATTGGATAATATGATGGTTAATTATTCTGAATGACATACCGAGAGAGCTCCATAAGGTAAGGAGGTAAATTCTATTGAGGAAACCTCCTCCTTGAGTGATAAGATTGATATTATTATGTCTATGCTTGTTAATGGGAAAGCCCATATTGATCCAAATAATGTTCCTTTAGCCTCTTTGGTTGCTCAAGAAGAGCAAGTTGATGTGAACTTCATAAGAAATAACAACTTTGGCAACAATGCTTATGGTAATAATGCTTATAGGAACAAATTTGGTAACAACAATTATAAGCCATACCCTCCCAACAATGGTAAATCTGAATTACCTAGTGAAGGAAGAATCTTAGTAGTTGAAAGAGCCACTAAAAAAATGCAATACGAGAAAAATAAGCTATTTACTAAAACTATGGAGGAACAATCTATCATTTTGAAGAACATTAGCCATCAACTTGAGAGTCTAAATAGGGAAATTCCTAGTTACAATTGGAACTCTCTAATGTCGAAAGGAATATATCTTATCTATCTGAAGCTCAATCTTCATTGATTAATAAAATGGCTGCTAAACCTGAAACTAATGATAATCCCTTTGCAGCTACTAATACTATACAAGTAAGAATTGATGAAAATGTTAGACTATTAGCTGAATTACATGCTAAGTGGGAAAGAGAAGATGAAATTGCTAAAAACATTAGTGTTTCTACTATCACTACCACTAGTGTTGAGGCTACTAATAGTTCTACTACTTTAGATGATAAAGTTGATTTTGATCTTGATGGTTGCAACATCTCTGAAGTTATTAAGTTCCTACAAAATCTTGCTAAAAGTCCTAATGCTAGTGCTATGAACATGGCTTTTATAAAACACATTACTGATGCTCTCATAAAGATTAAAGAAGAAAAGATGAAACATAAAGCTTCTATTCCTATAAAACAAGAAGATGGTTGTGAACCCATCATTAATATGAAAGTGAATGACTTCGATTTCAAAGCTTTGTGTGATCTTGATAGTAGTGTTTATATTATGCCTAGAAGGATTTATGTGATTTGCCTCCTCTTGAAGATTGTTATTTGAATGTCCCACTTGATGATAATGCTAAAAAGAAACTCATGGGGAGTCTCAATGATGTTCTTATTATGGTTAAAGATTCCTATTTCCCTGTTAATTTCTATGTTTTAGATGTTGAATACAATGTTTCTTGTCCTATTACTTTGGGAAGACCTTTTCTTAGAACTGTTGGTGCCATCATTGATATGAAAGAAGGCACCATTAAATATCAACTCCCACTTAAGAAAGGTATAGAACACTTCCTCAAAAAGAGAGAAAAGATTTCTTTTGCTTCTCCTATGAAAACAAAATTTGGTCTTCATGCTTCTTCATTTGAGAACACTTGATTCTTTCTTTGCTTCTTATGCCTAACTTAAAGGCGTTAAAGAAAAGTACTTGTTAGAAGATAACCCAAAAGTTTTAGTTGAGTCTTGGAAGTTATTACCTCTGTAATAACCTCTCCATATCCTTTTTATTTGCTTTTTGTGCCAAGAGTAACCTCTAATGAGTGTGAAGTAATGATTGGGAAAGTTGCTGTCCCGAAACAGATTTCTGTGCTTCACCGTAAAACTTACTGAGAGAGCTCTGTACGTAGGAATGATCTGTAATTTTTTGTTCTTCTGCCCCAGGTTGTTATCTAACTTTCGTTAGTTCAACACTTTTTCATTTGAGCAACAAAAGGTCTTCGAAAAAATTCTTCTTTACCTGCTGGTCTGTTTTGACAGATTTCTGCCATTTTTTTGCATTTGCTTCTTGTTAGTTCTTTCTTGAGTTCCTTTGGGGAATTGAGCTTTTTGAGGGAAGTTCTACATTAGCTAGTGTTCTAATGGAAGTTTATTTGGTGTTAGAACTGAACCTTGAGACTTATTTATCTTAAGTGCACTAATGTTGCTAATGAGATTGTGTGAAGTTTTGTATGAAGGAAAATTTTCAGGTGTATGGAAGGAATAAGGAATGAGATGAAGGATGGACTAAAGCTCAAGCTTGGGGATGCCACGCGTATCACCCCAAGAAATATCCAAGAAGTAAAAGCGTCAAAGCTTGGAGATGCCCAAGGCATCCCCTTCTTCATCAATACAAATTCCAGGTTTCTTCCAAACTCTTCATTTTTATTGTTTCATGCACAGTTGTGTTGTTCTTGGAGCGTCTTCTTTTTCGATTTTGTTTTGGTTTTTAGTTTGCTTGGTTTTCTTAGTTTTCTGAATAAATTGGTTGGACCCCCTCTTTCATGCATTGGTTTGCAAATAGTTTGGTTTGGTTTGGAAAGAGTAGGAAAGCTCATGCTTTTGTGGTAAAAAGAGCTCGTTTTTGACTGTGGCTATGCTTTGTCATTCCATGCTTGATATTGTTTTGGCTTTATGCTTAGTATTCTTTGTTGTAGCATGGCTTGTTATAAACAATTGAGATTTCTTAATGTGCCTTGGATGAATCATGTGTTGTTTAAGCATATTAAAGCATAGTATAGTGGTATTCTCCTTTGATGCTTTATTTGGGTTGACTTGGCACATGCTCACACCATGTTATGACTATCCAAAGTCACCATAAGCCTTTATGATCCTTTAGTTTTCAACTTGTAGTATCACTTTATGCTTTGATCAATGATGTTTTGTCGCTCTGCATGATTATGGCCATTATTGCTCTCTTAGTTTGTCGCCCCTAGTCTTTTGCTAGCCTCCACCACCAAGTATGAGTTCCACTCATGCATCCAACTCCCTAAACCAAGTTATTCCAAAGAGTCCACCATACCTACCTACTAGCTTATGCTATTCCAAGTATATTCATGCTTTTGTTTACCTTTCACTTGTTATGAGAAAACTAGTGATTAAAGCTCTCACAAACTTGATGGCACACTTTACTTTTTGCCTCTAATAAACTTGAACCATTGGGTCCATCTTTGTTGTGTATATGCTTGCGCTTTATAAGTTGAAATTAGCAGAACCATGTTTCATGGGGAACACTTTCAACATTGCACTTGTACTTTGTACCCCGTTGATATCATGTTTTTTGCTTACGGATCCCGGCGGTGTGAAATAAAAGTCGAACTTGTAAGATCATGGAGTTTGTATGTGTGTTAGAGAAACGCCTGGGCCGCTAGCCTAAGCCATGCCAAATCATGGTGGAAACTTCCAGTATCACCATAATGAGCACTCTATGAAGCATCCTCAATAAAAACATATGCAAATAGCAAATAAAAAGATCGCTGAGATACTCATTGTCTGCTTGCCTTGTCATTTTGATTATGGGAAAGCTCCCGTATCATGTGCAAGGGGTACCCCGTTAGCGGTTCTTAATGATACACATATACTTACAATGACAAGAGCTTACTCGTGACTGAAGTTGAGCAGCATGAGGATCGGTCTTCGTAAGTAAGGGGCATGAGATTTCGGTTTATAACTTGTCAAGCATATCCTCTTAGTTGTGTCACTTTAACCTTAATCACCTTCAAGATGCTTATGATAGGGGCAATGAGAGCTGAAAGCTATAAGTACCATAATTTTTGGAAGCTCTTTTTGAGACTTGAATCCCTACTTCCTTTTACAAAGGCCTTTCTTCCACCATCACATTGAGTCTCCACCTTCTATCTTTATGAACCTACTTTGAGAGCATAGTGGCCATTCTTAGTTCTATGTGCATTGTCCCAAGACTAGTTGATTGATGCATAACTTGTTTGAAACTATTGTATCTAGTCACTCTTATGAATTTTGAAGGTGTCCTATGCATTTATATTTGCTACTCTATTGAGGGACAAGCTGAATACTATTATGCTATGTTTTCTTTATGTGAAACAAACAAACGTCTTGCAAAGCATTGTTATTCATGAATCTTTTGTTTGTAATTTTTTATGTTGCATCATAGTTTCTTTGCTTACTGCTAGAACTTTGTCTTTCATGTTATGATTGAAGTACTATGATCCGAGCTTTGAGTTTTGCAAAAACTTTGATTAAGTCTTTGATAGTGCATGTCACCTCAAAAATTATTTCTTTTTATCACTTACCTACTCGAGGACGAGCAGGAGTTAAGCTTGGGGATGTTGATAAATTGCAAATGTATCTATAATTTTTGATGTTCCATGCTTGGTTTTATCCACTTTCTTGTGTTTTGTTCCAACTTTGGAGTACTTTTCATATGATTTCTTGGACTAACCTATTAACAAGAGCCACAGTGCCAGCTGCCTGTTTTCTGCTGTTTTTGGTTTCAGGAAAGTCAGAAAATGAATATTCTCGGAATTGGACGGGACAATAGCCAAAGTGCATATTTTTCTGGAAGGGACAAGTGCCAGAATACGAGACGGAGAGGGACCAGGGGGCCACCACACCACCTGGCCGCGCGGCAGAGCCTGGCCCCCGCCAGGGGGTGGTGAGGCCAGCCCTGGCACCCCCCCAGCCTCTCCTTCCGCCTATAGGTTGCCCTCGGGATGAAAACCCTAAGTACCCGATCAAAAATCCACGAAAGAGTCTGTAACCGCCGTCATCTACATCCCTAGATCGGGAGGGATCTGAAGCTCTTTCCGGCACCCTACCGGAGAGGGGAATTCACCCTAGAGGCCTTCTTCATCACCATGCAAGCCTCCGGTGTGATGCGTGAGTAGTTCATCATTGGACTACGGATCCATGTAGTAGCTAGATGGCTAGTTTCTCGTCCTTTGTGCTTTCATGTTTAGATCTTGTGAGCTCCGTTCATGATCAAGATCATCTTTTTTAATTCATACATGTTGTGTTTGAGGGGATCCGATGGATATTGAGATGCTATTTCAGATTGATTATTGATTCTATCATGTCTTTGTTATTTGAGATCTTGCATGCTTTCCGTTGTTAGTAGGTATCTTGGCCAAGTAGATGCTAGCAACTCCAAGAGTTAGTATTTATGCTCGATAGTGGGTTCATGCCTCTGGTAATCTGGGGAAGCGACAGAAATCTCTAAGGTACTAGATGTGCTGTTGCTACTAGGGAGAAAACAACAATCCTTTGTTCATAGAACAATCGTATTGTTTACTTTACACGCAGTTCGTAAAGAAATAATCTGTTGCTTGCAACTTAATACTGGAGGGGGTTCAGATGATAACCTGAAGGTGGATTATTAGTCATAGATGCAGTTGGATGGTGGTCTAGGTATTATGTTGTAATGCCCAATCAAGTCTCAGAGGAGTCAAGATGATTAGTATATGCATGTATTGCTTTCTCGGTGTTTGTCAATTGCCCGGCTGTAATTTGTTCACCCAGCTTGTTATCTATCTAAGGAGAGCCACCTCTAGTGAACTATGGATTCCAGTCCTTTTTTTTACATACAATCTACAATCTTTTACTGTTTTGTGTTTACTTTCTGCAAACTTTTACTTCTTTCCATTCGATACATTTAATCTTTTGTTTTCCGTAAAACACGGTGAAATTGACAACCTCATCGCAAGTTGGGGACAAAGTTCTTCGGTTGTGTTGTGTAGGTCTCCATGTTGCTACTAGCACCGGTAGTGCGCCCTGCCAAAGCTCAGCTAGTAACACCTTTGGGGTGTTTCCTTGCTCCTACTGGTTCGATTAAATCTTGGTTTCATTACTGAGGGAAACTTGCTAATGTGCTCACCATACCTTCCTCTTGGGGTTCTCAACGAGCTCTACATCAACCACGCACCAGCACTTTTCTGGGCGCCATACACAGAGCCATCAGTACCCTTGGAAAAAAAGTTGGATTTTGGTGATGGTACTAAGTACCGAATCTCTCATGGTCGTAGAGGAGAAAAAGAATCACATGTTACCTACACCAAAGACTATTGATCCCACGTTCCATACCAATCAAGGAGGATGCATTATGCATGCAAACTTGTAGATGAGATTGGAAACATTTCCCAAGGACACCAAAAGTTTCCCTAACGACGATGGAAGCCATTTGCTTGGAGAATGCCTACACCTAGAGACGGATTGGTTTGTTTGCGAATGACCATAGCATTACCATAGACCATGCTCATTCAACTCGATGGTGCAATATGAGATCGAGCAATGCAATGAAGACATGCTAGTCCACCTCAAGAATATGATTGAAGAATCTAAAGCAATGTCGCTTGTATTAGCTACTACCTCATGGTTGATCAAAGTCGAGCCAAGAAAATAGAAGCTCAAAAGTATGAGAGGAAATCAGGAGATCAGCCGAGCAACCCATCAGTCATAACCCTACGAGCCACCCCAAAACCCATTCTGTAGTGAGCCCGAATCTCGAGGATGAGATTCTGTTAAGTGGGGTAGATTTGTAACAGACCGATTTTTGGATTTTTCAAAAAAATTTATTTGAAAATGAGGACTAGAAAATTTCGGTTAAATAATTGAGGCTTAACTAAAATTTTCAAATGCAAAACGGCTTTAACATGAATTAATACCAACGTGAATATAAATTTTATATTTTTATTCTCCTCAAATCGGATTGTATTCTTATCTGCTTTATAGCATATTAAAATATGCACCTTCAAATTTGTTTTGTTTTTCTTAAATCAATTCCAACATAGTTGGAATTATTTTTACATACAAAAAGAAGGAGATTAATTTCTCTTCAAGTATTTTTCTTGTATTGCCAATTTCTTTTTAGTTTGCTTCTTTTTTTTTTTATAAAAATCCCATTGGAGATTGGCCCACAACCATGCACATGCAACGAAATGCATGATAGTCTCTAGGCTAATGTAGCATATACGTATCTATGCCCTTCTTTGTCTAGTTCTCTCTAGACCCAGTGTATGTATATACGAGCCATGCCTGCCATGCAATTTCATGTCCTACTCACGTTGCTCTTCTTCCCATTCTTTTCTTTTCTCTCTACCGAATTATTGCTACCTAATTTATTTCTCTCATTCAGTATGTATTTTCATGCATCGAGTCTCTCTCCCTCTCTTCTTATTCTTTCTCTTGTCTACCCATGCACGTACTGGTATTCTCTCTCCTCTTATTTTCTTTTTATCTCTCAATCACCGGATCAATCAGTAGTCAGTACAGCTATAGCTTGGGTCGTCGAGGCTACACAACCGCACTGGGTTGCACCGAGTGAAACGTCTATGCCCAGCACTGCAGCACGCCAAGAGTCGCGCTTCTCTTCCTCTTCATCTTCCCGCACACACCAACAGACAGCTAGACATAAACATCGTAGCCTGAATCAGAAACTGCTCGCCATTTACCTCTCATTCATCCTTCCTTTATTCCTACCAATTAGAGGACTCTTTCCTTGTATATAGCCACGGATTGATGCTCCAGTCTCTCCTCTTTCCATTCCATGTCACCACCGCGAGTCCTAGAGGCTTAGACTGATCCAATCTCGCACAGCTCCGCAAGGCCACCGCCAAACACCGTCTTCGTTTCCGATGATTCGGGCCACAAGGGGAGGAACTTCTGCGCCAGGAAGACCACGAGGAGCAAGGGGTCTGATCCACGGAACCAGAAGGTCAAGTTGTTCATCATCGAGGATGCCAACGACAACCGGCTACCGATTTCAACCGTAGACTGCGACGAGCTTGGTGAGAACCAGTGTTTTCTTTTGGATAGAACGCGTTTCCGATATCAAGGCCTATCTCCTAGACATGGTTTCCAGCCTTAGTTAGAAAGTTTGTCACGCCGCCGGTGAACCGAATGCCATCTGTGGCATTGGCATATCGTGGTACCTTGCACAGGTCGTTTATCTTGAGCCCAACATAGAAAAGCCACCAAATTGCCTTGGTAACCTATCAGTACCGTTGGATCTTGTATATCATATATAGTTTATCAACTATTTTTGAAAACTGATTAGATCTAGTGCCTTGTAGTTCTATTTTTTTACACCAAGCATGTGCGTATAGTATACTGCTTCTAGCTTTCTAGTTTTTATGTATTCATACTGCGTGGTTCAATCGTGGCATACTTGTTTTGGTTGCACTTGCTTAGCTAGTTGGTAATTGCTAGATCTAATTACAGCCGTACGTGCACGTGCACATGTTCCGATAGATGTTAAGTAATTCGGTTACTAGCACTAGATCACGTCAGGTTAATTGCAAATCTAAATTAGTATTATTTTCTTGTCATGTTTGTAGATGTTCAGTTGTCATAGTATGATTATTCGTTCTGCAGATCCCATGATTAAATAGATTTTTATTTAGAAGATTTAACCATGCGTTCTCTAAGCAATCTGGTAGTTGTATATGATTAGTTATTTGTTGTTGGTGCATCACTGTAAATGTTTGCACTCCATATAGTACTACCATGCTCGTATACTAGGGTAATTGTAAGACTAGTTTTTCTATTGTATGGTTCATCCTAATTATATTTTCTATTGTATGGTTCATCCTAATTATACTAGATGCTTAATTAGATTATTTTCCCTTGGTTAACTGTAGCATTACTGATGTATATCATTTCGAAACATGGTACATGCCATGCTATGTTACTTCAGCCCTTTCGGTCTTAGAGCGAGTCATTAGCACGTTCATGCATGGGTATAGTGTTTTAGCTGTTCACTATTCACTTAGTTCTTGCATGGCTTACTAGCATGTAGTATGTGTGCATTGTATATTAATTAAGGATTATACCACCTTTTATAGTGGTTATATAAAATAAATATTATTTTCCTAATATTTTATTATTAGGTGTAACGTGCAGACCCGACCACTACACCTCGAACCGTTTAACCCTCGCTAGCCCTCTTCGGATTTTATTCGACACTTCTTCATTTGGATTGTATTTGTGGTTATTCGAAGTTTGTATTTATTTGTTGTTCGTCGTTATAGCGAGTAGGGAGTGACGGGTTCGAGCTAAATAAGGATTACGAGGAAGAACAGTTTCATCAACAAAGGCATGCCCCTTTCATAATTATCCCATGTTTTACAAGTGCATGTTGTTATTGTTTTACAAATATTACTGCTATTTTGGTTACCCACATACCTTGATACACTTGTCGTCATACACAACCCTGAGTAGAGATTATATATTAATCTTATAGAGTAGAATTGCTTACCCATGCTAAATAATATTTAGGATCCTTGATCTCCCCTCTTCGGAGGAATTGGGTGACCCTCAGGTCACATATATACTTTTGAAACTTGTTGAGCTCGCTGAGCTAGACGTTGTTGCTTCCTCTACTCTATTCTACTCTGGGTGAAACTTACCATCTAAACACTGGCGCGGGCGACAGCTGGATCAAAGGAAGGAGCGATTGGCTGCCCTTCACTAGTTGAAGGGGGCAATCCATTGTCCGTGCCGCATGAGGGCCTAATAAGTCTTGGATTTGAAGATTGTGACAACCGTACAACCACATGCTACAAGTAAGTTAGTCAGCCTTAGGTGTCGATGTCGCCGTACTGCTGATGGGGTGTCTTCCTGCGGGGAACCTTCGGCACAGATGGGGGGACCGGTTTGGGGACGTACTCTCAGTTTCGGAGGCCATACCCGGTGGGCATGTCACATCTTTGGGGCATCTAGCTAAAAGACTTTGTCGCAATCCCTCTGCCGGTACACCAATTGGTGTGTATTAAACCCGCGACGGCTGGTGGGCGTCAAGTCTGGATTGTGTCATGTGGGAAAAGTGTACAACCTCTGCAGAGTTTAAACTATTCTAATAGCCGTGTCCACGGTCATAGACGACACATGCATCTTCCTTGACATACGGGAACCTGTCTTGCTACTTCCCTCTTTGCCCCTATCCTTATCTTGGATTCTATGGGCTATGTGAGTTGTCGTGGACAATCACACTATTGAGAAATACCACATTGATGATAAACATGTTTTTGTCTAAAACCGCTTTTATCAAAACTATTACCATGTTGCAAATAAAATTGGCTTTTATGTAAAAGAACCATATGACCTCCACATAAAGCCACATGTAGATGTATCAGATTTTGCATAAGGGGTATGTTGAGTACGTCATGTACACTACAAGAAATCTGCTAACTGGTGACCCCAAATATTGGTCATAGAAAGGTCACAGTAATCCGTCTATGACCTTTCTATGACCAAAAGCAGTAGGTCACATACCGAGGGTCACTATAGACAGCTAACGATCTTTTTTCTGAATTGGTCATGGACAACTATGACCAATGTAGATGGTCATAGTGTCTATGACCAAAATTTTGGTCATGGCATTCTAGCATGTCCACGTAAGCCAATCCTACATGGAATCTGCGTGGCAGCAAATTCAGCCTGGCCTAGGTGGCTTTTTAAATGGTTCTAGCCCAAAATTTCGGCCTTTTGATTTTCTAGGCCAGAGCCTATTTATAGTATATTTTATTTTGGGCTTTACACTTTTACGGGCTATTTCTCTTATGCGCCTTGTTGGGCCACGTCCTTTTAACAGTCCATAATTTTTAAGCTTTTTCATTTTTACTTTTTGTTAAATGCTCATGTCAATATTACTTGGGCCTAGGCCTTTTTAGAGCCCATATACTTGTCACATTAACCACCAGCCACGTTTCAATTTCCACATGTTGCCAGGAATAAACAATATTGCAGTGAAAAAAGAAAACAAATGAATATTAGCAATCCATAGCTCAAATTTGGCTAACAATAGAATATTTACAAAGTTTTTCTTCCAGATACTATCACAACATATGACCAGCTCTTTGTTGAGTGGGGCTTTTGGCTTCTTCACACCCCATCAGCACCTTCTCGCTGGCAGCACTGTATCTTCTCCTCGCAACATCGCCTTCTCACCAGCAGCACTGTCTCATCTCCTCGGCACCATCGCCTTCTCGCCCAAGTGCCCCTCGCTTCTTCCTCTCATCCATCAGCACCTCAATGCCCAGGTGCTCCCTACACATTCCTCGCACAGAGATTAGTAGCAGCAAACATCAGCAGTATGCCGAACAAAGGGCAGGAGTTGCAGCCCCATACCTAAACAAAGAGCAGCAAATCATAACAGCAGCAACCCAATACCTGAACAAAGGGCGGCAAAAGTAATAAGATCTATATGGTGCTACTAGACTTGAATTTCACTCCACCCAAAGAACACAATGTCCATCTACAAGGTGAACATGTAGGTAAATTAGCTACTGCAAAATGGAAGTTACAATTACAGATTTTAGATTTGTTGTCCAAATTGATTCATACTCCAAAGAAAGATGTAAATCTTGGACTAAGAATACAAAGAGCAAAAGCACATCAGCTGATTCATACTCCTCTAGCTTGCAGCAAATACACAAATGACAGGGTAGAAAAGAGTGTACTCCCTAGCTTGTAGCTACTCACTAGGAATAATGACAGTAGCACTGTGTTGAAAATGACATGGTACTGTAGAACAGAGTATTTGCTTCTACAGAAATAGAAACAATCATAAAGTTTCAGTATTGGGTTGCAGCTGGTTCTTAAAATGCACATAGAGACTGTTACTTTTACTTGCCCTCAAGAAAATGCAATTATTTCCTCAAAAAAGAAAAAAAGAAAAATGTTATTCTAGATTTCATAGAGTATATTTTTAGTACTCATTATATACTCCCGCAGATCAGAAATACTATAACATGCACTCCAAATCACTATTGCAAGCAATAAAAGTTACGCAAGGAAAATATATTGACCATAAGTATGAATCTGATATGGAATACTCTACTCAATAAGTATGAATCTGAATTTAAGTAATAGGCTAAAATTTGCAGCAGGGTACTTTCAACCAAACAAGCAATGTGTAGCGACAATAATGGTACTTAGAACTTATACAGCTGGGTGCTTAGAAATACCTACAGAAACAAGTTCTTATCCACTAAAATAAGATATAGTTAGGAAATCAGGAGTAAATATAACTATAATATACCATAATGCACATGTATCAGGAGTAAACTACTCAGTTAACAAAAACACTAACAATGGCATAGATGTATGCAGACTAGAGTTTAGGACCGCAGTACATGATAATATCACATCGTACGCAGACAGAAGCACTAACCTACTCCTTTGAGTATATGATGGGTTAAACTAAGTATTGTTCACAAATCAGAGTATAGGAGCATCCATAGGTTAAACAAGGCCAGATTCCTAGCAATAATACAACATAATTTCCATATCAATAAGCTAGGTCACAATATTGCTCAGGCGCTTCGAAGCGCTACTGTAATTTGAGAACCTTGCAGCGAGGCCCTTTCACAGCTTCGTGTACCCTCTGAAGAAGCTTCCACCCAGCATTGAGAACCGCAACATCTGTCAACAACCCTCTAGATGAACAACAACAAGTATAGGGAAACAAATAATCAGGGAATATCATCATTATGTTTATACGAGGGCATTGCAATAACATGAAGATTGATATGTTCACAATCATAAATAATATTACAAAGTATTACTAATGTTGATGGAGTATGCTTTATATAACAGAGATTTGAAATCACAAGTGTTGTGTGTAAATCAGACTACAGTACCAGGTTGACTAGACATGACATGGAGAATATATTTTTTCCGAGGTCACTTAACTGTAGCAAAGGATGTAACAGGAATGGAAGTAAAAAAAGGCCATAGATAGTACAACGACAACATACTAATCTACCAAGCACAAAAAATGGAAAAGGGAACATCCTAGAAAGGATAATCCTCACTACAATTTCAACTGCCAATACCATGGCATATCAGCAAGCAAATGGTTTAAGTGTGATAAGGTAGATGACAGCTAAAGGAAAATCATTCAGTGTAGAGACTATAAATCCACAAGCACGACGAGCACAAGCTATCGGCATCGTTGTAGTCCATTAGGGACACCCACCCCTGCATACCATAGTAATACACTTGCGAGTAGAAACACACATAAATTTCAGAGATATAATTACTTGCTAAATATACTACCAGTCTACGACCATGAAGAATAGAGATATAATTACTTGTTAAATGTACTAACAGGGATATTGCCTTGCATAAAGAAGGTAGCCTACATCAATCTAAATCTCAAACTAGTATGCTATCAACTCCTGACAGATCTGGGCACACAGGGCATCATGGTAGAGCATACGAGTTTCCAAATTGTTTTTTTGCCCAAGAAAAAATGGTAAATTATGACTGACTTAGGATGAGCAATGGTGAGTAGTGGACATCCACATTCGTGGCCAAACATATGTAAGCAAACACTAGCCTAGACCTCCATTTATACTATGGAACTAACCAGTTCAATCTCCAATCGAAGAGCACACAACAGAGATGCTACTAATATCCATCATTTGTGCTTTCCTGCTGCATAGGCGTATAAGTTCCATTCATAATTCAGATTGTGATATATACACACATACCATACTGATTTCATCATAGGCACATACTGATTCTTCACTAAACACAGTGCAACTACACTAAACGGGAATATCTCAGGCAATATTACACCAAACAGGAACATCTCGATTGATAATTATTTGCAAGTGAAATAAAACATCGTTGAAATGATTGGCTATTACAATTGAAGTTCTGAACAATTTTGAACTGACAATTTAGGCAACAATCTGGTGATGACCAAGAATTGCATACAGTACCTGGGCTTCGATGATGACAGATGGGAGAGATCAGTCCGAGGATGGAGGAACCTGCACAGGGGAGAGGCACTACAGGGGAAGGATGGTACATGACGGCGTGCTCCGTGAGCTCGGAGTGCTTCCCGCAGTATTCAGGCAACCGGTGAGTTACCCTGCTCCGGCGGGAAAGGAGAATGAAGACAGATCCGTCCACTCAAGGCAGTGGGGCGGCCGGACTATCCTCGGCATCGCTGGGAACCGAAGAAGACAGATCTGGCCACTCGAGGCCGTGGGGTGGCCGGACTAGCCTGTGGAAGACCGATGTCGTATTCTACGACCAGATCAGGCTCCTAGTGTCGTGGAGTCTCTGCTCGTGTCCATGGGCGCCTGCAGAAAGAAAGAGAGAACATGAGGTAGAGAAACCAAGAGAGAGAGAGAGAGGAGGGAGAGAGGCGTCCTTGATGGCGACCTTCAGAAGCGATGCAAGGGT
The DNA here is from genome assembly GCA_910589775.1 of Avena eriantha. NCBI lineage: Eukaryota > Viridiplantae > Streptophyta > Magnoliopsida > Poales > Poaceae > Avena > Avena eriantha. The sequence goes on along the minus strand of OU342745.1, from coordinate 292,763,223 downwards.
TCGGGTGTGGTAGCGTGGTTGGAGGGGTAGGATGGCGGCGCCCGGAGGGGAGATCGACTGGTGAGAACGCCACAATTGTGCGCCGACGAGCGGCGGGGCTAGGGCGGCCAGTGCCTTGACGGAAGACGTCCTCGTCCTGAAGGAGGTGGGGATGTGGCTCGAGAGGGCTCGACGCGAAGAAAGGAAATAGAGGTGGTAGGTAGCGGTGGTGGCGGGGTAGGGGAAACTATTAGGGTTACGTAGTGAGAGCGTTGCGGGGGGGGGCGGGGTTGGGTTAGGGTTTAGTGGTCTCCCAGGATCGAAAATGACTGAGAGGGAAAACGCGGCGGGAAACTAGAATAAACTGAAATATTTTCTAGGCCCAAGGTGACTAAGTGACATGATTTTTCAATATACACTAGTATTCAGTACTAAATCTCCTAAATAAATGTAATTTTTAAACATTTTTTGTAGTGTGCTGCATGGATAAGACATGTAAGCATAAATTGATACATGGATATGACACGTATGCCGACATGTCAGCAAAATTTGACGCATGGACGGGACACCTAGATGAACCTGCTGAGGAGGCCATCTATCTTTCTTAAATTATCATGAATAGCACCCACGACCATTTAAATTGGTTGTAGTCATCTAAAATTAAGGTCATGGACCATTGATGTCTATGTAATGACCAACTGGTATAAGCAAACTATGACCTTTCTGACAAAAAGGTCGTAGTTTTTCAGGGTTTGTACCCTCCCAAATGCCCTACGACCAGTTGGTTTGAAATGGTCATAGATCTATGAACAAAAAATTCAGGGTCGTTAAGAAAAGGTCACTAGTCAACACATTTCTTGTAGTACTCATGGCAATACTTTTGTTAAATTCAGAATACTATGAAGGGGAGGACTATGACTACTATGATGACGCTGATGAGTGAGGCCTCGTGGACTACATCGACTACCTGTGGCTGAGATGGAGTTGCTACGCATTTTATATTTCCGTTGTGCTTTCTGGATGTAATAAATGTCACTAGACATTTTACTATATTGTTATCCAGACTTTGTAATAAATTACTTTTGTACGTCTGTAATGATATACATTTCGCTGTATCATCAACATTGATCTTGGGATTGACGAATAAACACAGGGGGGGTCTGGAAGTTAAGTTCCGGTCCTCACACCTCCCTTTGCCAAATTGAACGGACCCACCATATCTAGGCACCATATAGAAAACGGCCAAGTAATGGGAATTGTATTTAGCTCCGACATTGGCACATGGGTCTTGGTGGCGTACCTCTGACAACCATTGCACTTTCTTACATGATCTTCTACTTGCTCCAAGGCACTTGGCCAGTAAAATCCATGCCAGAAAGATTTTGCCACTAAAGCTCTAGATGATGCATGATGCCTGCATTCCTCCTGATCGATAACTCGGAGGATGTCAAGCCCTTCTTCCGGGTAAACACATCGTTGCAGAACACTTGTGACACTTCTCTTGTATAGTTCGGCATTGATAATAGTGTATACCTTTGCTCTCCTTTGGATTTGCCTTGAAAGTATCTCATCACTTGGTAAAGTTCCTTCTTTCAAGAACTCAACTATTGGCTTTGCCCATGCAAGTATAGCTCGAACAGGGAAAAGTTCCTCATCAATTTCCATTGCATCCACCGACATAACCCCAGCTGGATCAGGCTGAACAGTCCTCGGGTTCTGCGAGACAGTCCTCGAGTCTGTCGGAGTAGTCCCCGGGTTTACTAAGGTGCTCCCCTAGTCTATATCCATAGGTGCAGCTTCTGACCCGGAGTGTGTCGGGACGTATATTGATTTGGATTCCGGTGAAGGTGTGATAGATGGTTTTCTCAGGTGCTCTAAAGCAACGCCTGGCGGGATTGGCTGCTGAGATGACCCCAATTTAGACAATACGTCGGCTGCCTCGTTTTCAAGCCTAGGTACATGATGGAACTCACATCCTTCAAAGAACCCACTTATTTTTTGGACATGGAATCTATAAAGGGCCATGTTTGCATCTAAATGGATCTAGAGGACATATGTCAACTGATCTTTCTTATGCTAAGTAAGAACTACCTCGGCCCCCAATCCTTCCTTTAACTTCGACCCATCGAAGTGCATCCTCCAATAGTTTGAGTCCAGCAGAGGTGGTTCAGACTGCATCTCAACCCAGACCAAGAAGAAATCAGCCACTTCTTGAGATTTGATTGCATCTCTCCTATCAAACTGTGGCGCATACGGAGCTAACTCAATTGCCCATTTTGCAATTCGGCCACTGCCATCTTTGTTGTTCAAAGGTATCTGGTGGAAGTTAGAATATGCATCTATGAATGATAACAACTCACACCCAGCAGTTGAATCTATGACATGGTCTATCCTTGGCAGTGGAAATGGATCTTTTAGACACGCCTTATTCAGGTTCGTGTAATCGATACACATACGCCACACCATTGCCACATTCGGATCACCCTTCTTCTCCACGAGCATCGGATTAGAAAGCCAATCCAGGTAAAGTAGTTCCATGATAAACCCAGCTGCAAGGAGCTGAGCTATCTCATCTCCAATGACCTTTCTCCTGTCTTCGGTGAAATTGTGGAGAGGTTGCTTCACCGGCTTAGCCCCAGGTCTTACATTCAAAGAGTGCTCGGCCAACTCCCTCGGCACACCTTGCAGGTCCTATGTGGACCAAGCAAAGATATCCCTATTCTCACGGAGGAAGTTGACAAGATCGCTTTCCTATTTGTCACTTAACTCGGCACCAATGGTTACGGTGCGCTCTAGGAACTGCTCATCAATGGGCACCGTCTTTGTATCCTTTGTCGCTTGAAATGACACACTCCCGTGCGGGTTAGTCAGAGTTGGCATATGCTGTTGTGCGGATTGAGCCAATGCTGCCACTTCCTAAATTTTCCTTTTCTCCTGAGCAGTTGCAAGTGACTGTCCAGGTTAGACATGGCTGAAGCACACTCAATGGAACGCCTGAAATCTCCATCTATGGTGATAACTCCCCTTGGCCCAGGAAACTTCATCTTCAAGTAACTGATGTGAGTACTTGCCATAAACTTGTTCAGAGTAGGCCTGCCGAGTAACACATGATACGTGCTTTCCATGTTTACAACCTCAAACTCCAAGTTCTCAGTCTGGCAGTTGTCCCTTGTGCAGAATAACACATCACTCGGACCTTACCAATAGGTTCACACGAAATACCCGGCACGATACCATGGAAAGTAGTCTTTTTTGCTTGGAGCATGTTCTCTGATATTCCGAACTTATGCATGGTATCCGTGTACATGATGTTTAATGCTACTGCCATTGTCTATCAGTACCTTGGAAAACCTCACATTGATATTCAGCCTAGTGAACATCGGATCCAACACCAGTGCATAAGACCCAGGACTCGCCATTGGAGCCTGGGATGATCCTTGATGCTCCAAGTGATTTCCTATTCTGCCCAAGACATATATCTCGTCACAGCTGGCATTACCGCATTCACCTCCATATGTCGGTGATGTAGGCTCTTTCTATCAGTTTCGTTTGTGGTAAACACACAGTAACTCTAGTGACGCTCTTTGTATTCATTTATGTCATCATTTCCATGGTACCCTTTCTCTTGCTGATGTTGATTATTCACCTGATGCACTAAATCCCTCCTCTCATGGTTCTCATACCTCGGTGGAGGTGGAGGCAACATCAGCTACTGTCCATTTCCCCCAGTGATCTGCTGATGCTGAGGTGCATCGTTCCAAGGTGCTTCGTGCCGAGGTCCGTCATGCCGAGGTGCTTCATGCCGAGGTGCCTGAGCATTCCCCGAGCCACCTTGCTCTATTTTCTTCATCCATTCACATTGCCAGGTCGTATGATTCGCCGGGTTATTCGGACCTGGTGTGTGGAACTTGCACGGCTGATCCAGCATAGACTCATATGTGTATCTTGGCCTATCCTTTCTTTCTTGCCACTGTTTCTTTTGCTCCGGTGTCCATGGTTTCTTGCCTTCGCCCTTTTGCTGCCCCTATTGCCCTCCAGTTTTCTAACGCTGACTAGCGCCGACATTGAGTTGATCCTGATCCACCGCTACCACTTGCTGCGAGTTGTACTAGTAATCCAGCCGATCATATCTTCTTTTACCACGGAAATCATTCCTCCGAGATGACCTGGAACCATCTCTGTTGTAGTATTCCTCATTTTCCTCACTTGACATCAGCCGAGGTTGGGTTGGATCACCCAAGGAATACGAGTCGGCAATCCGAATCATTTCTGCCAAGGTAGTTGGCATATCTCGCTACAACCTCTGCCACAACATACTTTCATATCTACAACCTTGGGCAAACCATGCAATAGCTTGTGCTTCAATTACCCCTTCACAAGAATTATGCACATTGTACCACCGAGTCAAGAATTCTCTGTCTGGTTCATTCGGTCTTTGTCTGCATAGCGCCAGAGTCTATGGCCTATTCGGTCTCTTGTACATGCTCGAGAAGTTACTAATGAACATCTCCTCGAAGTCTATAGAGCAGTTGATACTTCCCTCTAGCAAATTATTTAACCATACCCTTGCTGGCCCCTCTAACATCTATGGTACATACCTCACAGCCCATCTCAAATTTCCTCCAGCTATGTTTACTACTGTTGCATAATCAATGAGCCAATCATCCAGCTTGGTGCTGTTGTCATAAGTCTTTGTTCCTCTGGCTATCTGAAAGTTCACCACAGGTGGCTCTCTCATGATCCGTGGTCCAAAGCATTACAGACCCGGAGGACCCTATACTTCGATCATCTCCGACCTATAAATCTGGTCCAACTTCAGCCTTGCATCATCCGGCTGCAAATTCCTGTTCCCTAATCTCGATCCAATCACATGGTGCTCTGGTCTAGGAAATCAGGTATCAACCATTTCCGAGTAACCATCATTGTACCTATCTTGACCGAGAAAAGCATATTGCTGCCGCAATGTTGGGCCAACACTTCTAGCCTACCGAGGTGCATATTGCTGATGTTGTTGCCGAGGTGCATTTTGCCCTGCTCCCGCTGAATTTACGCTGTCCGACATTGCTATTGGCAGCATATCTCTGACCGACATTGCCATGGTCATGGTTTCCTTAGCCAGCTTCACCCCGACTGGCACTGTGATGATCCTCATCAGTTTGCACTGCTTTTCCTTTCCCTGCCCTCATCGGGTCATACGAGATCATATGTTTGTCTTTTCTCCCTGAGGTTACCACTTCCACTCTTCTTGGGCTGACATGAGGTGACGACGCAGCCCCAGCGGACTTCGCCAGGTTATTCCTTGCTGAATGAACCACGTGCGAAGCTCCGGGTTGTGCCAAGTTTTCCTTGTTTATTTCCTCATTCTGCTGGCATGCTACCCTTAACAAATGGTTAACTCTCTCCTGTTGCCTTTCTCGGGCTTCTTCGGTCAAACCTCTAACTCAGATGTAGCTGCATTGGTAGCCCTGAGGTTTTTTTGCCGGGGTGTTATACCTCTCCAGCCCTGTTGTTACTATAGTAGCTGTCTGACCGGGCTTAGGCACATACTCCCTGTTTATCTCAGTGATCAAGTTTCTACTTCTGATTTTCACTCCATCTATACGGTTGCTTTCGCATACTCCCGCAGAGTAATGTTCAATGATTGTTGTAACTCAGCTACTTTTTTCGCCCTAGCTAACATTTTCTGCCTAGTCTCCTCTAGCTCGGCCTGTGCCTGAGCCGGATCTACTGCCGATGCTATGGGTGTTGCTAAGCTATCTATTGCCTGTTGTAGCACATTTTCTAGCCTCTCTAGTGGAGAGAATCTAGACCTTGCCTGCTTCGGTGTTGCGTCTGGATTTGGCGCCGGGTCCTTGCTTGCTCCTGCATCAGGTGTCGTCATCATAACCTCAGCACAACTAGCGGGGTGAGTGATATGCGAGCCACGAGCCATGTTGAGAGGTGGTTCGCCTCCCTCGACGACATGTTGCAGGTGAACGCAGGACTCGTCGATGCTGACGTAGATCATGTGGGCGCCAAGCTTGATGAAGAGGCCATTGCGTGGTGGAGGGCGCATGCCGAAGCTACCAACATTGTCGCTAAAGTAGTCCAATGCTCCAAGACGATTCGTTTGCCAGTGCTGATGATGTTTCCCATCTGGATTTTCACCTGCTAGCGCCGCTAGCCCCACGTTGGGTCCCAACTATCGTGGTGGTGGCACGACATATGCCATGTATAGGCTAAAGCTGGGGCCAATATGCACTAGAGGAATCCAGGGAGGGATAGTGTGGTGTTTCCACACACAGATGTTTGTACTTCTCTCTTGTTGATGATGGATTACATGGGCTCCTCGAGCTGTTCGTGGGAAGGAGCCTATTGCCCTTACTAGCCACCACTACCTCACTAGAGTTCTCCCTTTGTAAAAATGGCTGACCTCCTCTATAGAGGTCCTGCCCCTCCTTATATGGGGGGGGCGCTAGGTTACAAATACATGGAGGCATATTCTCCAAATATGCTCCTCGATAAAGTAAGATGCCTCTTTTACACTTTAACAAGCTGGTCCGGACTTCAGGCGTAAGCCTCCCTGAGCCCCTCTGCGGCGTGGCATCATCTAACATTGGTTGCGTTAGCCGACATTGGCTATGTCACCCTTGTCGCCAGCTCCCGCTGGTCCTTCCCTCTGTCCACTTAGCTCACGCTACAGTGGACAGAGACCACCTTTTGACCAGTGAGATTTCTTCCTTCTCTTGTAAGCCAAGTGATAACCCGACTAGCCTGGCTAACTCGGCCATGAGGGTACCTGCAAAAAAGTTACTAAAGGCTAGCCGACATATGTTATATGTTGGCCAGGACTAGGTTAGGCGAATATCCTTCGGGCCGGGTCACTTTGTAAGTCGCCCTGCCTTGAGGTGACTCAGCCAGCTTACGCTTTGACCTTGTCGTACCTCGTCAAATATGGCCTTTATACCCCGGCGTGACCCTCCCCGAGGGTATCCCCCAATGATAACCCACAAGTATAGGGGGTGTATCGCAGTATTTTCAATAAGTAAGAGTGTCGAACCCAACGAGGAGCAGAAGGTGCTGGCTAGTGGTATGGATCAGGAATTCTCTGCAAATACTTAGCAAACGGATTTTTAGGGGTTTTTGATAAAGCAAGTAAACAAAGTACGAGTAAATAAAAGACAGTAGAAATAAATGCAGCAAGTGGCCCAATCCCTTATGCAGCAAAGGACAAGCCGGTTGTATTTCTTAAGATGACCGAAAGTTCTCGAGGACACATGGGAACACTGTCAAGTGCTTTCGCTTCATATAGTCGATTAATCTTCTTTAGCTTGCTAAGTGTTGTGTGGGTGAACATGTGCTAATGTACCTCCCCATCCAAGACTAATACATACTTGTGATTATACCCCTTGCAAACATCCGTAAGTACAAGAAAGTAATTAAGGTATAAACCTAACCACAACTTTAAACTCTAAGACCCTTACGTCCCTTGTGCAATGGTTTCCTAACGGGGGTTCAGGTTTCTGTCACTCTGGCAACCCCTACGATTAGTAGCCAAATACACAATGCATTCCCCTAGGCCCATATAGGTGAAGTGTCATGTAGTCGATGTTCACATGACACCACTAGAAGAAGTACACCACAACTTAAATAACAATCTATTGAATCTTTCTCAAGGCAACTCCACTACTAACAACAGGACTTCTCCCATGTCCTCAAGAACAAAACGAACTACTCACAAGACATCATATGGATCATGATCAGAGATGGCATAATGATGTATAACAATTTGAACATAAACAATAATTCAATGGTTCACTCAATAGCATCAACTACAAAGAGTAATCAACACCGGGAATGTTTCCCCTATGAACTATGCAAGATTCAACTCAATTGTTACAGCAATATGGAGATGGTGATGAGGGTGCTGATGGTGATGATGGTGGTGATGATGGTGATGATGATCTCGATGAAGTCCAGCTTGATTGTGGTGTTGATGGCGACGATGTCCCCTCTCCGGGAAGGAATTCCCCCGGTAGAAATCTGTCTGCCGGAGAGATCTTTCTCTCTCGGTGTTTTCCGCCCCGCAGAGGCGGCGGAATCTTTCTGTGGTCACTCTCCGAGTCTTAGGGTGTTGGGAGGATGATATACGCCAGAGGGGAGAGGCTGGAGTGGGCCAGGGCGGCCACACCACCTCCAGGCGCGGCCTAGGCCTGCCCGCACCATGGGGTGGTGTGGGCCCCCTGTGGCCCATCTCCACTCCATCTTCTGGCATCCTTAGTCTTCTAGAAAAATAGGATTTTCTGTATATTTTCCAGGATTTTCTGTTCTTCGCGAATTTTGCCTCCAAACAACACATTTTCCATTAGAATCCTGACTGCAGCGGTCCATGCTCCAAAAGTCATCAACCATGCAAAAATAGATGAAATAACATAAGTATCATCTCTCAATATGAAATATATCAATGAATAATAGTGAATTAAGACATAGAATAGTGATGCAAAATGGACGTATCAACTCCCCCCAAGCTTAGACTTCGCTTGTCCCCAAGCGAAACTGAGCTCAATAAACATGGCCTCAAATTTATGGAGTGAAGAGTCGATAAAAGAATACGGACATGAAGCATCACATTCATCAAATACATAGATCATAATAGAAGACAAGTTACTATTATATAACTCAACTTGCAATGAGTAAAGGAAACACAAATAAAGATACATAAAGTGAATCATAATTGGTAATGGCAAACTTAGCTCTTGGTCGAACAATAGTTGATAATTTGCTGGAGTTCACAAATAACTGGTTTTTCAATGATAGCTTTCAAAGTAGTAAACATCAAGATAAGAGCAATGCACAAAACAAGGAACATAAGAGACATGATTGAATAAATCATCATATGAATGAACAAAACACATCAACTCAAAATACTTGCTGAGATAGAAGGGAATAGGTTTACTAACTCACCTACAAAGTAAAAGAAAGGCCCTTCGCAGAGGGAAGCAGGGATTGCAAGTCTCATAAAGAGCTGCCAAAAATTATGATACTTACTAGCTTTTAGCTCTCATTGCCCCTATCATAGGCATCTTTAGGTGATTAAGGTTAAAGTGACACAACTAAGAGGATATGCTTGACAAGTTATAAGTTGAAATCTCATGCCCCTTACTTATGAGTATCGATCCTTATGCTACTCAACTTCAGTCACGAGCAAGCTCTTGTCATTGTAAATACATGCGTATCATTGAGAACCACCAACGGGGTACCCCTTGCACATGACACAGGAGCTATCCCATAATCAAAATGACAAGGCAAGCAGACAGTGAGCATCTCAGCGATCTTTTTATTTTCTATTTGCATAGGTTTTTATTGAGGATGCTTCATAGAATGCTCACTATAGTTATGCTGCAAGTTTCCACCATGATTAGGCATGGCTTAGGCTAGCGGCCCAGGCGTTTCTCTAACACACATATAAACTCCATGATCTTACAAGTTCCACTTTTATTTCACACCGCTAGGATCCATAAGCAAAAGAACATGATATCGACTAGGTACAAGTACCAATGAAGTGTTGAAAGCGGTCCCCATGATACATAGTTCGGCTAACTTCAACTCATAAAGCGCAAGCATATACGCAACAAAGAAGGACCCAATGGTTCAAGTTTATTAAATGCAAGAAAGTAAAGTGTGCCATCAAGTTCGTGAGAGCTTTAATCGCTAAATTTCACATAACAAGTTTAATTTGGGAGGTAGATAAAACAAGAATTTACTTGGAATAGCAATAATGCTACTAGGTACGTATGGTGGACTCAAATGGCAAAGGTTTTGGTTTAAAGGAGTGGATGCACGAGAAGAATACCCTCTCAGTACAGGTTTTTGGCTAGCAAGGCTGGGTAGCAAGTATAAGAGTTGAAGGAAACAAACAAACATACAAGTGATAAAGACAAACATGCAATCTTCCTTGGAAGCACAAAAGATCTTAACTAGAGAATACTAGACTTATTAGCAAATCAAGAAAGAAAGATGATGAAATTATTTTTCTCTAGAGTACTTCTATCTTTTTCTTTTTCTTTTCAACTCTCAAAAAGGTGTTGCTACTGACCGAGCCAGGTTTGCCAAAACCAACTAAATTAACTCAATGATCCCAAAGTGATACCAATACTAACAACAAGATCAATCATATAACCACAAATTGAAAACTAATATAAGTTACGCAAAAGAGTAAATGATAGAACTTCTTATTAATATTCCATAACGAAAACTCACACCAAGGGATACATATCTAACGAGAGAGAGGACACTTCCATAATGCAAACCATACTACATAATAACTCCACTATTCATGATATGACTCTACTAAAAAGGTAAAAAGCTAGAAGATAGTGATGTGATACCGCGGCATTCCCCCAAGCTTCGAACAAACCAAGGGGATGCCAAACCCTGATGATGAAATACTCCTTAGGTGATGGTGGTGTCTTCTCATCTTCGTCCGTCTTCCAGGGTAAAGGCTTCCCATCAACAAAGGACATCGTGGTTTCCAACATCCTGAAACTTGCAGCAGCACTTATGCGTTTAAATCTAGCCTCATACTCACAATTTTGATTTTGAATGTCATAGAACTATGCTTGCAGTTCGTTGGTTGTTTGGCGGAGTGAGAAGAATTCATCTTTGAGTTCAGCAGTCTCCTTTTGGTGCTCGGTGATGAGTTCGGAACAAATCTTATGGATGATATCCACTTCGCGGTCCGCCATCTTCCTGTACCTAAAGACTTCTTGCTCCAGTGCTTCCATCCTATCCTCCAGACTTCCTTCACCTTTTGGGCCTTGAACCTCTTTAATCCAGACCTCCCCACCTTCGAGCAACAACTCCTTGGGAGGAGTCTTCAATTCTCTCATGTATGGGTTGATGATATCTTCTAAGGAAGACATAGTGGCTCCAAATCTGGGATTCTACCTGGCAGAAACAGATTGGAACAAAAACACGACAAAAACACGATATACGAACCTCGAAAGATCCGGGGGGGTTATATATTACGAAGTTTCATATCAAAAGGAAGGTACTGGGTGAAAACGGGTCGGAGGCGGAGTCTTGGGTGGACTCACCACCTGGTGTCGCGGCCAGGGGTGGGCCCGCGCCACAAGGTGGTGTGAGCCACCCTGGCTCCATTTCCGTTCCTTTTTCGCTTCGTAGCTTTCCTTATCGACTAAAATCTGCAAAAATATAGTTGTATTGTATTTTCGCGGAGCTTTTCTTACTAGAACTGTTACCTACATGAAAACAGACTCTGCAGGTCTCTGAATTTGGTCCTCAATGAATTTCTCTAGAGTTATAACTTGAAAGGCATCAACATCTTTAGTGTAAGAATCTCCAGCAATATGGTGTTTGAGTTGCTGTCCATTCACTACTTGTGTAGTATTATATTTTAGAGAAGAAATTTTTATTGCTCCTGAACGGTATACTTCTTCAATGATGAAAGGTCCTTCCCATTTTGATAGTAGCTTACCTGCAAAAAATCTGAGACGAGACCTAAACAATAGAACTTTCTCACCAACATGAAATTCTCTCTTAAGTATTCGCTTGTCATGCCATCTTTTAACTTTTTCCTTAAAGAGCCTAGCATTCTCATAGGCTTCACTCCTCCATTCATCTAAAGAACTTAAGTCAAATAATCTTTTCTCACCAGCGAGCTTACAATCTCTATTTAGTTCTGTCACTGCCTAGTAAGCTTTGTGTTCTAGTTCTAAGGGTAGGTGGCAAGATTTCCCATAAACCATTTTATAAGGAGACATTCCCATAGGATTTTTGTAAGAAGTTCTATAAGCCCATACAGCATCATTCAACTTCTTAGCCCAGTTTTTTCTAGACCTATTAACAGTCTTTTGCAAGATAGATTTAATTTCTCTATTTGATAACTCTACTTGCCCGCTAGTTTGGGGGTGATAAGCTGAAGCAATTCTATGATTAACATCATATTTAGCGAGGGTCTTCCTAAAACCGCCATGAATGAAATGAGAACCCCCATCAGTCATGAGATACCTAGGCACTCCAAACCTTGGAAAGATAACGTCCTTAAGCATTTTTAGAGAGGTTTCCCCGTCAGCACTTTTCGTAGTAATGGCTTCTACCCACTTAGTAACATAATCAACGGCAACAAGAATATGAGTGTAACCCTTCGAAGGAGGGAAAGGGCCCATAAATTCGAATCCCCAACAATCAAAAGGTTCAATAACTAGAGAGTAGTTCATAGGCATTTCATTGCGTCTAGAAATATTACCAACACGCTGACATTCATCACAAGATAAAACAAATTTCTTGCATCTTTAAAAAGGGTAGGCCAGTAGAAACCTGATTATAGTACCTTTTGTGCAGTTCTATCTCCTGCATGATGTCCTCCATAGGCGCTACCATGACATTTACGCAATATCTCTTTTTGTTCATATTCTGGAACACATCTTCGCATAATACCATCAACTCCTTCTTTGTATAAGTGTGGGTCATCCCAAAAATAATGCCTCAAATCATAAAAGAACTTTCTTCTTTGCTGAGCTGTAAAAGTTGGAGGCAAATACTTGGAGACAATAAAGTTAGCATAATCAGCATACCAAGGGCTTCCTCGTGAGCTCACCCTACTGCGGCTAACTATTCATTTGGCAAACTATCATTAACAGGCATAGGATCAAAAGAGATGTTTTCCAAACAAGATAAATTATCAGCTACAGGGTTTTCAGCACCCTTCCTATCTACTATGTGTAGATCAAACTCTTGTAAAAGCAGTACCCATATAATAAGCCTAGGCTTAGCGTCCTTCTTCGTCATAAGATATTTAATAGCAGCATGATCAATATGAATGGTTACTTTTGAGTCCACAATATAGGGCCTAAACTTATCACAGGCAAAAACAACAGCTAGAAATTCCTTTTCAGTAGTGGCATAATTCCTTTGAGAAGCGTCTAGAGTCTTACTAGCATAATGGATAACGTTTAACTTTTTATCAATACGTTGCCCAAGGACAGCCCCTACAGCAAAATCACTGGCATCACACATTATTTCAAAGGGTAAACTCCAATCAGGTGGTTGAACAATAGGGGCTGTAGTTAAAGCCTTCTTAAGAGTTTCAAAAGCTTCCCTACAATCATCATCAAAAACAAAAGGTACATCTTTTTGAAGAAGATTAGCGAGAGGTTTTGATATCCTAGAGAAGTCTTTAATAAACCTCCTATAGAAACCAGCATGGCCAAGGATACTACAAATACCTTTGATGTCTCTTGGACATGGCATCTTCTCAATTGCCTCAACCTTAGCTCTATCAACTTCTATGCCTCTTTCAGAAACTTTATGCCCAAGAACAATCCCTTCATTAACCATTAAGTGGCATTTCTCCCAATTAAGAACAAGATTAGTTTCTTCACATATCTACAAAACTTTATCAAGGTTGTGCAGACAATTATCAAAAGAAGTTCCATAGACAGAAAAGTCATCCATGAACACTTCTACAATTTCCGCACAAAAACCATGAAAGATAGCAGACATGCACCTTTGGAAAGTAGCAGGAGCATTAAATAAACCAAAAGGCATACGTCTATAAGCATAAGTTCCATAAGGGCAAGTAAAAGTAGTTTTTTCTTGATCTTGTTGTTTAACAGCAATTTGAGAGAAACCAGAATAACCATCAAGAAAACAAAAATGGGTCTTTTTAGACAACCTTTCCAACATTTGATCAATAAAAGGAAGCGGGTAGTGATCTTTCTTAGTAACTTTATTGACTTTCCTAAAATCGATCCACATCCTATAGCCTACCACTATTCTTTGAGGAATAAGCTCATCATTATCATTAGGGACAACGGTAATACCTCCGTTTTTAGGAACACAATGAACAGGACTAACCCATTCACTATCAGCAATAGGGTAAATAATACCAGCATCAAGGAGTTTCAATACCTCATTCCTTACCACTTCCTTCATCCTAGGATTTAAACGTCGTTGGTGCTCCACTACCGGCTTCGCATCTGGTTCTATGTTGATAGAGTGCTAACATATAGTAGGTGAAATTCCTTTTAAATCATCCAGAGTATAGCCCATAGCTCCTCGATGTTTCCTCAAAACTTCCAATAACCTTTCTTCTTCCTTCCCTGAAAGTTTAGCGCTAACACTAACAGGATATATCTTTCTATCATCAATATAAGCATATTTAAGATCATCAGGGAGAGGTTTTAGATCGAAAACAGGATCCTTTTTAGGTGGCATCGTGGTACCCAAGTCTTCTACAGGCAAGTCATGCTTAAGCATCATAGGTTGATCACGGAGAATCCTGTCAATCTCATTCCTTTCTTCCATGAAGATTTCACTTTCATGATCTTCCATAAATTGCTGCAAAGCATTGTTAGGAGCAAGAGAAATAGAGGCAAGTTGTTCAACCCTAAAATCCTCATTATGGGTTTCCTCTTCGCAAGGTTCTTTAGCAAATTTCGAAAAATTAAACTCATAAGATTCCTCATCAAACTTAGTCAAGATTTTCTCCCTCTTGCAATCAATAATAGCTCCACAAGTACTCAAGAAAGGTCTACCAAAAATGATAGGGTAGGTTTTACTAGCAGTCGATCCAAGTACTAGAAAATCAGCAGGGTACTTAATCTTACCACAAAGAACTTCCACGTCTCGTACAATACCAATTGGAGAGATGGTCTCTCTATTAGCAAGGTGAATAACCACATCAATCTCTTCCAACTCGCAAGGACTGATTTCATGCATAATTTCTCTGTAAAGCTCATAAGGAATAGCACTAGAACTTGCACCAATATCACATAAACCATAATAGCAATGATCACCAATTCTAACAGAAAGCATAGGAACACTAGCCTTTTTAGTTCTATTGGGATGTGAAATAATATTAGAAGCATCCTCACAAAAGACTATGTGCCCATCTTCTAGGCTTTTAGTGACAAGGTCTTTCACAATTGCTAACACAGGTTCAATGTTTATTTGTTCATCAGGTTTTACAGTTCTTTTTTCACTTTTGGTGATTACATTAGTTATCATAGGATGGTCCTTTACCTTTTCGGAGAAGGGAATCTTCTCGATATAAGGTTCGGGTAAGATGGGGTCAATAATGCAATACTCAGCACTTCCAATAGGAGCATAGTCAACAATATCTTTGTAAGGTGCATGGTATTTTTTCATCCCCTTTTTGGAATTTCGATATAGGAAGCAAAAGCTCTAAAGCAATTCGTAATAACATGCAAATCAAGACCATAAATATTACTAATATTTTGAAAGTCATCAGTTCCCATAAAAGATTCAATGCATTCATAATCATAATTTATACCTGAATTTCTACCTTTTTCATTCTCCCAAGCTTCAGCATTGTCTTGAATACGGTCTAGGAGGTCCCATTTAGCATCCAATAAATCCTTATCATGAAGAGAAAGCCTTGCATAAAAGTTATTGATAATAATATTGTTGGGGAGCTCATGAATGGGACATTTGAGCATTAGTAACTTCAATCTCCCCGAAGCTTGAGCTGTACTCTCTCCATCAAGAGGCCAAAAGTTGTATATTTGATTCCGATCTTTATGAATCTCACTAGGAGGATAAAACTTTGAATAAAAGAGAGGCACTATTTCCTCCCATTCCAGAGCTTGACCATTCTTCAGCAGCTTATACCATTCCTCGGCTCTTCCTTTCAGTGATAATGAGAATAACTTCTTCTTAACTTGATCTGTAGTAATACCTGCACACTTGAACAACCCGCATAATTCATGTATAAAGAGTAAATGATCACCGGGATGGACAGTTCCATCCCCAACATAGTAGTTATCCATAAAACGATCAATAATTCCTGTAGGTATTTTGAAAACATCATTCTCAGTAGGTGGTGGCTTATCTACTACCTTAGCAGTGGTAGTAGCATTACCAAATACGAAACTCAGCGAATTATCCATAACGAAAATAAAGCAACTAGTAGAAGTAAAAAATACTCATAGTAGAAGTTTCCTTTACCAGTTCCACTCTCCAATAGCGCTTCACTCCCCGGCAACGGCGCCAGAAAATAGTCTTGATGACCCACAAGTATAGGGGGTGTATCGCAATATTTTCGATAAGTAAGAGTGTCGAACCCAACGAGGAGCAGAAGGTGCTGGCTAGTGGTATGGATCAGGAATTCTCTGCAAATACTTAGAAAACGGATTTTTAGGGGTTTTCGATAAAGAAAGTAAACAAAGTACGAGTAAATAAAAGACAGTAGGAATAAATGCAGCAAGTGGCCCAATCCCTTATGCAGCAAAGGACAAGCCGGTTGTATTTCTTAAGATGACCAAATGTTCTCGAGGACACATGTGTCGTGGTGGTGTCATGGCAGATGCCATGGATAGGCTAAAGGTGGGGACTAAATGCGCTAGGGGAATCTAGGGAGGGATAGTGTGGTGATTCGACACACAGTTGCTTTGTATTCGATTCACTTCCAAGGTTTACAAGTGCTCCTTGAGCTGTATTGGGGAGAGGAGGAAGAAGAACTCTCTTCCTCTCACCACTATCAGAACACAACTCTCTAGGAGGCAACCAAGTAAAAGACCAATCAACTAGAGATCAACCAGCCAGCCCCTTCTACAGAGGCCCTAGCCCTCCTTATATAGGGGGGGCTAGGTCTCCACTTAGGGCATACGTGGAGGCATATTCCAGGGAATATGCCTCTTCCCAAAATAGTAGGCCGACCGGGTCACTTTTGCCCCGCGTCATCCATGCAGAGGCTAGGTGAGCCTCTGCGGCGCCTGTGTCATCCGACATAGGCATCATCACCTTTGTCGGCCACGCCTCGATGGTTCTGCCTTTGTCTGCTTCGCTCACGCTCTGCGTACAATGGTCACCTTTGACCAGCGAGATACCTTCCTTCTCTTACAAGCTTGATATGACCCGGATCCTACATAGTTGATCCGGCGACACCTGTTCCTGCATACAAGTTAGATATATCTTACCGACATACGGCATAAGTCGGTTGAGACCAAGTTGGGTGGACGTCCCCTGGTCCGGGTTACTCCGTGATCCGGCATGCCTTGAGGTGACTCGACCAGCACTTGCTTTGACCTTGTTGTACCTCGGCTAACTAGGCCTGTATACCTTGGCGTGACCCTACCCGGGGATATCCCCCCAACATTAGTCCCCGAAGCTGGTGCAGTCTTAGCTGCCTTAGCCGCTAAGGCCACAGCAGGTTCAATCTTACTGAGCTCCTTGCTCCTTCTCCGGGTTACCTCATAATCCGGATTTCATAGGTTTATTTTCCCTTGGCACATTCCAAGTTTTTACTTGCCGGCCGGGTTACCTCGTACTCATCCGGGTCACTCTTCCTTCTCTCGTATGCTTCCCCACGTGGAGGCTAATCATTACTTTGCCTCATTTTAAGGGCCTGGTACAGTAACTGCCGCAGTTATTGTCAGAAGTTACTATGGCGCACGTCACGTCGTGCCTGCCTCCTTGTTAACTGTATCACAACGTCACGTCGTATGATCCGCTGCGCCCTGTGGCCCTCCCTGTGGCTCGTCGCTGATTGGTCAATCCGGATCCTACACGACCACACCGTGTGGCCCGCCCGCAAAATGCGATCCCACTACCCGCTAAGGGAGTGGTTAAATAGGGGAGGGGCGCGCCCCTTGGGTCATTTTCCCACTCCCGCGCCCCTCCGCCTCTGCCTCTTCCTCATCTTCTCCATCGATAGTGCCGCCGCCACCGCATCTGAGCAGCAGCGCCGCCGCCGCCTCTGAGTAGCAGCGCCACCACCGTATTGCTTCCACGCGCCCTAGTGTCGCCGCCACCTCCGCGCATCTCCTCCGCCACGGGTCCCCGCCAGTCCAGGCCACTGCCTCCCACCGCCGCTAGCGCAAGTGAAGGGAGTGACCTTGAGATGACTGAGGAGGAACTCACAGTCGCCGAGCAGGAGATGGAGGAAGATGCGGCGAACGCCGACCGCGGCGCGTGGGCCGGATCCTGGGTCTGCCAGGATGACCTAGATTAGCTCTACCGCACCAGACGCGTCCCGGAGGGCGTCTCCGCACGCCTTGCTTCCGCCGAACATGCCTCCTCTCCCAATCCGGGTGAGTATGTGCTGTTCCTTTCTCATTTCCAACGCGGGTTTGGTCTCCTAGTCAGTGACTTTTTCCACGACTGGCTAAACACATACGAGCTTCAGCCGCACCACCTTCCGGCTAATGCCATCACATCTCTCTCCGGCTTTGCCTCCACCATCGAAGGTTACGCCGGACTATGGCCCATGAAGGAGCTCTAGATCCGGTTCTTTGGCCTTCGCCGGAACGTGATCCCAAACATTGATCTTAATCCGGAGGACAAACAACTCACGCAGTTCGGCGCTGCGTCAATCTCTCCCCGGAAGCAGTCCATCTTCCCCCGGATCACTGGACTCGACTCTTGCAAGGGATGGGCCCGTACCTTCTTCTATGTCCGGAACAACACCTCCGAAGATTTGATCCGGCTGCGCCCCTATACTCCGGGTCCTCCTAACCCGGATTTATGGGACAAGGTTCCCATGAAGCCCACTGTCTTGGCGAACCAAGTCAACAAGAGGTTTCAGGAGTTGAAGGATCTGGGATTCCGCAATGAAGACACAATGATCACGTTTGTTCGCAACCGGATCTCCCCCCTCCAGAAACACACACATAAGCTCTATCATATGAGCTAGGGTCGCGACCCCAACCGGACTTCCTCGTTCTAGTTAAGCAACACCGAGATCTACCGCCGGGTCAAGGCCCTCTTCACCACCCACAAGGGCTTCTCTTCTGAGTTGACGTGGTGGATTGAACATTTTTGCCGAGATAGGCTTCCTCCTGCGGTAAGTCTCGTGCCCCAAACTCTTTCCGAATTTAAATTGCATGTCGGTCCTTGTTGTAGGTTTAATCTTGTTGCCTTTTCTTTCCCTTAGATGTTTCTTCAGCAAACCATGGAGGACGGCACCGAGCCTTCTCTCAAATGGGCGCCCGATCACGATACCTCGGACGAGGAGGAACCGGATTAGGAGATGTTCCTGCCTATGGCTGATGCGACCCAGCGTCCCACCGGTAAACTCTCTTCCATTAGAGATTGTCCCGACGATGAGGATGATTCGGACGTTGAGGTGATGGAGGCATTTGACGTTGTCCCCTTTCTTATGCTTTTCTGGCATCAGCTAACCCCGGTGGGCAGATCCATGAAGATCCTCCCCTTGCCGTGGGTGATCTTGTTCCGGTCGCGCTGAAGAAGAAGAGGGGAGCTGCATCAAAATCTTCCTCCGGACCCTCTCAGCCAGCTATAAGGCGAAAGAAGTCCAGGGACAAGACTGCCACCAAGCCTCCAACCAAGGCCACAGCCCGGAGGGCTCGGAAGCCCAAAGAGCCTCTGACCTCAGATGAGTAAGCCACTTCACCCTTTGCTATTTATTCGTTCTTCCTTAGTCATATTTTATCATCATTCATGATTTGATTCGGCAGGGCCGCGGTAGAGGTTTCCTAGAGCGGGTCCGGTATTGCTTCACCGCTCCGACATAGCCCTTCTCCCCCTCATGGCAACGATTCACGCCCGTTGAGCCCCATGCAACAGGGTTTGGCGGCTGCTCCGGGTTCCAGCCCACCTCGTCAAGAGAAGGGCAACCTCGGAGCAGAGGTGACTGGCTCTGCCGAGGCAGCAGCTACCACCACTTCGGCTCCGCCGCAAATAGCTTCGTCCGAGATACCCACAGTACCCCCACCAAAATGAAAATCAGCACCAGCACCATCTTCGGCTCCAGCACCAGCAGCTACAACCAATGCATCAAGCCCCTCCGCCTCGTCCGAGCCTTCCAAGGTTCGGTGAGAAGACACCAGCAACACCAAGGGAAGCACCAAGGCAGCTCCCAAGGGCAAACCCGCTGCAGCAACTTCCGCCTCACAGCAGCAACCTAAGGGCAAGAAGTCTCCTGAGGCTGCCAGGGCAACGTCCCTTGAGACTGGACAGCGCACACTTGCGTCCATGCTCCCAAAAAAGACTACACCGCCGGAGGACGCCCCTGCCGAGCCAGCTGATATGCAACTTGCTTTGCACACCAGTCTGGCCCTTGCCTAGGTTGAGAGGAGGGAGGCTCACGCTAAGGGCCTAGTTGCCCCCCACATGCTCAGCGGCGAACGATATCCTCCGACCTTGATCGAGTTTGTGAATAACTAGAACAAGGCGGAGTTCGTCCATAATGACAATCTCCCGGAGAAGTTCGGTCCCGCCGAATTTGCTGCACAGATGAATACCGCTGCCAAGGCAATCAACCTTGCAGGCCGGATGATGGAGGTGCGTTACTTCACCTTTTCCTTAGCATGCAGAAGATATTAGTGATATTACCATTAGTCCCCGAGCCTCCGGGGGAGTAACTTGTTACTCGGCCGGATGCTCCTTAGAGAATTAACGTGGCTCCTTAATAACTTCGAATATGCACACACCTAGAGCCAGGTTAAGTTCCACTTTGCCTGGATCTTGTACACTTCGAATATGCACACACCTAGAGCCGGGTTAAGTTCCATTTGGCCCGGATCTTGTACACTTCGAATATGCACACACCTAGAGCCGGGTTAAGTTCCACTTGGCCCGAATTTTGTACACTTCGAATATGCACACACCTAGAGCCGGGTTAAGTTCCACTTGGCCCGGATTTTGTACACTTCGAATATGCACATACCTAGAGCCGGGTTAAGTTCCATTTGGCCCGGATCTTGTACACTTCGAATATGCACACACCTAGAGCCGGGTTATGTTCCACTTGGCCCGGATCTTGTACACTTCGAATATGCACACACCTAAAGCCGGGTTAAGTTCCACTTGGCCCGGATCTTGTACACTTCGAATATGCACACACCTAGAGCCAGGTTAAGTTCCACTTGGCCCGGATTTTGTACACTTCGAATATGCACAAGACCAAGCTATCCATTTTTGCTCTTTTAGGTGACCACCAATCGTCGCAACGCTGAATTTCAGCGTCTCCTTGATACTCACAAGATGCTGCGTGCAAAGCATAGTGCACTGCTTGCCGAACATGATAAAAGGGGTAAGTTTTCTCCTCGTCAATTTTCCATCTCTCTTCATCTTCTTCCGCCGAACTAATCCCTCATTCGGATTTCGTAGCTGGTGTGGAGGCTGAGAATATCCTTATGAGGAAAAATCTGGACCAAATAAAGGGTAAGTTAATCCTTGGCTCGGAAAATATTCATACCTCGGCTTTGCCGAGTCAACAAACTATTTCAGCCTCTCTTAAAGATAGTGTGCCCGTGCCTGACATGATGCTGCATTTTCTCGAATAAGCAGGGCAGCACCAAGCTGAACTTAAGAAGAAAGACGATGAGCTTGCCCTCCTCCGGACCAAAGATGAGGAAATTGCCCGGCTTAAGGCAGATATGAAGAAGCTTAAGGCGCAGCATAAATCCGAGCTAGAGAAGGCAGGCCAAGACTTTACTGAAGAGAGGGAATGCCTCAATCTCCAGATCGCCAAGGACCAGAATCTTCTCAAGGAGGCCAATGTCAAGCTTGAGTCGGCGGATGCTGAACTTGCGCAACTTTGGGAGAGGCGTGACAAGTGCACTAAGGAGCTGACCCGGATCCACAGCCACATCTCTCATAAGTTCTTTTCCTTAAACCGAAATGAATCTCTCCGGGTCAACCTCTTGTACTTACTTCACTTGTCCTGTTTTCAGACAAGTTTCCAGAGGGTGATGCCATTGCATCCAGTGCTGTTACCAAGTTCCGCCAGCAGAGAGGTACTCCATCTTGTTCTGGCGCCATTCCTCTTGATCTGGAGGACTTGCTTGTCAGCTTGTCCTCCAAAGTTGATATCATGAAGAACCACGGCAAGGATATTCTAAGTGCAGCAGTCCGGGTCTGCAATGCCCTTTGGCCTGGCGAAGACACTCCGGAGGGTTCCGCTGCTCTAATTAACAAGTTGATGGAGTGCGAGACCCAGCTAGACCTCTGGAGGGAATCTGCCGGACATGCCGGAGCTGAGACCGTTCTCCACTATGTGCTCACATGGTAAAAGAAAATCAAACTCGATCTTTTCGAGTGCATGCGCACAGTTCAAGGTGGTCCACCGATCCGGATTGTGTAGATCATCACAAGGCTTGCGCCCATAACCTCATTCAATATGCCCCCATCCATCAATGGAATGAGGGACCAAGCTTTCTCGATGCCGTTGACGACGAATACGTCGAAGATGGTTCGGGTGAAGATGATGAGAGCGAAGCCTCGGACGCTGAAGAAGATCAAGATGAAGCTGAAGCCGAGGCTGGGGCTGCACCTGCTGGCGCCAAATCACCTCCTCCTGCTGCTCCTTGAGCGAAAAAACTTTGAAATTTATCAGATCCCCGGTATGCCGGGTGCAATTGTATCTAAGCACATCAGTTATATTTTTCTACTAAGTTTTTATGCCGGATTAACTTGGGCGTAGTCCCCGAGTTTCATTTTCTTGTTCCCCCAATTTCTTGGCTCGGCTCGTGTCCACCTTGGTTTGGTTTTATGACTTATGAGTCCGAGTTTCAAAAATTTGACTTAACAATACTTGGAAACTTTAGGATTAGCTCAAAATAATTCAGCGTAATAAATTTAAAGTAAGCACAGGGTTAGTCCGAAAAACAAACGTCGGCTCGATTAAGTTTCTTTCATTAGTCGTTTTTCATGTGCTACACAATTCCAAACTTGTACTCTTGCTTGCCATGAAGCCAAATCTTGTTGGACAGCAGCATGTCGAAGAGTTAGGTTTTTGGTGCTCACACACTACTAATCCGGTTTAAGTAGAAGCAACTTATGCCAGCCGACATATAAATAGAAGATACAGAACACAACCAATATTATTAAGGCAGTCCCCGAGTTACTGCTCGAGGTGCCAAGACTTCATTGATAAGCTCATTACTGACATACATACCGACATATGAGAGACTCAGATACATACACTTCTCTGCTAAGTCTAGAAATGACGAAGTAGAGCTACATTCCATGGACGTTTGGATTCCTCGCTGGACCTGTCCGCCTTGTTCTTCTCCTGTGGTTTTGCATCGATAAGATAATAAGAATCATTGTGCAATGCTTTGCTCACAATGAATGGCCCTTCCCATGGGGGGGATAATTTATGCATGCCAGTAGTATGTTGTACCAACCGGAGTACCAGATCGCCTTCCCGGAAAACTCGGGGGCTTACTTTCCGGCTATGATAGCGTTGGAGATTTTGCTGATATATGGCGGATCTGGACAATGCCAATTCTCTTGCTTCTTCCAGCAGATCAACATCATTTTGCCGGGCTTCTTGCACTTCGGCTTCTGTGTATTGGGTGACCCTAGGCGAGTCATGCTCTATGTCGGCTGGTAATACAGCTTCTGCCCCATATACCAGAAAGAATGACGTATAGCCCGTTGTTCGATTCGGAGTTGTTCTTAAACTCCACAGTACTGCTGGTAGTTCTTCTATCGAGCACCCCACTGATCTTTGCAGCGGCTCAATGAGCCGGGGTTTTATTCCGGATAACACCAATCCGTTGGATCTTTCCACTTGCCCGTTCGATGCGGGGTGGGGTACCGAGGCAACATCCAGCCGGATCTTCTTATCCCGGCAAAAACGCGCAAATGCTCCTTCAGCAAAATTTGTGCCATTATCCGTTATGATACTGTGAGGATAACCGTATCTCAAGATGATGTCCTTAAGGAAAGTTACGGCAGTAGATCCATCACATTTTCTTATTGGCTTCACTTCAATCCATTTCGTAAATTTGTCAACCATGACTAATATGTGGGTCATGTTCCCTCTTGCTAGTTTAAACGGGCCAACCATATCTAAGCACCATACGGCAAATGGCCATGTAATTGGTATGGTCTTGAGCTCCGACATTGGCATATGTGTCTTTGTCGCATATCTCTGATAGCCATTGCATTTTCTCACCAGATGTTCTGCTTGTTCCAAGGCACTTGGCCAGTAAAACCCATGGTAGAAAGCTTTTGCTACCAAGGCTCTGGATGAGGGATCATGCCCACATTCCCCTTGATGTATATCTCGGAGGATGTCAAGTCCTTCCTCTAGGTCAACACATCGATGGAGGACATTAGTCACACTCCTTTTGTATAGCTCGGCATTGATGATTGTGTATGCTTTTGCTCTCCTCTGAGTTTGCCTGGAAAGTACCTCCTCAGCGGGTAAGGTTCCATCTTTTAGGAATTGGAATATGGGATGTGCCCAAGCTGGTACAACTGTTACTGGGAACACATCCTCATCAATTTCCATTTGATCCATCGGCATAACTTCTACCGGATCACGTTGTGCAGTCCCCGGGTTTGCCGAGGCAGTCCTCGGGTTTACCAAGGCAGTCCCCGGGTTTCGCAAACCACTCCCCTCATCAATGTCCATGGGCACAGCCTCTGATTCCGGATTTGCCGGGATAAAAATTGAGTCGGACTCCAGGGATGGCCTGATAGATGGTTTTCTGAGGTACTCTAATGCTACGCCCGGTGAAATTGCTTGTCGGGTTGATCCGAGCTTCGACAATACGTCGGCAGCCTCATTTTCCACCCAGGGTATATGGTGAAATTCGCATCCCTCAAAGTAACCTGATATCTTCTGCACATGAAATCTGTACAATGCCATGTTTGCATCCCATTGTCCGAAGACTTGCTGGACTACGAGATCCTACTCACCGAAGCATTGGATCTGACGTATTCCAATCTCCTTCGCCACTTTGAGCCCATGTACAAGTGCCTCATATTCTGCAACATTGTGTCATGCAGTGAAGTGGATTTGCAGCACATATTTCAGCTGGTCTTTCTTTGGTGAGGTAAGCACAACTCCGGCACCTAACCCGGTTTTTGTTTTTGACCCGTCAAAGTGCATTCTCCAGTAGTTCGGATCTGGCAATGGTGGCTCATATTGCACCTCGGCCCAATCCACAAAAAAGTCCGGCACCGCCTGAGATTTGATCGCTTCTCTTCTGTCATATTGTGGCGCATAAGGAGCTAGCTCAATTGCCCATTTTGCAATCCTGCCACTTGCATCCTTGTTGCTCATTATCTAGGATATGGGGGCTTCACATATCACCTTGATTGGGTGTTCCTCGAAATAGTGCTTCAGCTTCTTAGCTGCCATATACACACCATATGCCACCTTCTGATAGTGAGGATAGTTCTGCTTTGAGGCTGATAATACCTCGCTCAGATAATATACTGGCCTTTGCACTGACTTGCCCTCTCCGTCGCGCTCTACCACAATTACTGCACTTACAACTCGGTTGGTTGCGGCTATATAGAGCAACATTGGCTCCTTTGATAGTGGAGAGGCTAACACTGGTGCAGTGGCTAACATCTTCTTTAGTTGGATAAAGGCTTCATTGGCCTGCGGCGTCCAAATGAACTTGTCCGACTTTTTCATGAGTTGATAGAGAGGCAACGCCTTTTCTGCCAACCGACATACAAACCGACTCAAGGATGCCAGGCAACCAGTGAACTTCTTGACATCGTTAAGACACTTCGGCAGTTCCATTCGCTCTATGGCCCGGATTTTAGTTGGATTGACCTCGATACCTCGGCTGGAGACAAGAAATCTGAGTAACTTTCCAGCCGGGACACCGAAGGTACATTTCTCCGGGTTAAGCTTCATTCGGAACCTCCTTAGGTTCTCAAATGTCTGCCTGATATCATCAAGGAGCCTTTTGATTTCCTTGGTCTTTATCACAACATCATCCACATACACCTACACATTTTGACCAATTTGGTCATGTGGACATTTTTGCATACATCTTTGGTACGTTGCCCCTACATTACATAAACCAAAAGGCATGGTGTGATAGCAATAAGCCCCATACGGGGTGATAAACGCAGTCTTTATTTGATCACTTGGGTTTAGAGGTATCTGGTGGAAACCAGAATATGCATCAATGAACGACAACAACTCACACCTAGCAGTGGAATCTATGACTTGGTCTATCCTTGGCAGTGGGAATGGATCTTTTGGACACGCCTTATTCAGGTTCGTGTAATCGATACACATACGCCAAACCACTGCCACGTTCGGATCATCCTTCTTCTTTTCCACCAGCACCAGATTAGATAGGCAATCCGGGTAAAGCACTTCCATGATAAATCCTGCAGCCAACAACCGAGCTATCTCATCTCCTATGACCTTTCTCCTGTCTTCGGCGAAGCGGCGGAGAGGTTGCTTCACCGGCTTTGCTCTGGGTCTGACATTTAAAGAGTGCTCGGCGAACTCCCTCGGAACACCTTGCAAGTCCTGTGTGGACCAAGCAAAAATATCCCGATTCTCACGGAGGAAGTTGACGAGCTCGCTTTCCTATTTGTCATTTAACCCGGCACCAATTGTTACGGTGCACTCAGGGAACATATCATCAACAGGCACCTTCTTGGTATGTTTTGTCGCTTGAAATGAGACACTACCATGCGGGTTACTCAGCGCCATAAATTTGTTCAGAGCTGGCCTGCCGAGCAAAGCGTGATATGTGCTCTCCAGATTTGCAACTTCGAACTCCAAATTTTTAGTCCGGCAGTTATCTCTTGTGCCGAACAACACATCAACCCGGACCTTGCCTATGGGCTCACAAGAAATGCCTGGCACAATGCCATAGAAAGTTGTCCTTGTAGCTTGGAGCATATTCTCCGAGATACCCAACTTGCGCATCGTGTCCACATACATGATGTTGATGCTACTACCATTATCAATCAGCACCTTTGAGAACCTCACATTGATGTTAGGCCCAATGAATGTTGGATCCAACACCAGTGCATACGAACCAGGACTTGGCATGAGCTTTGGATGATCCTTGATGCTCTAGGTAATCTCCTAATCCGACCAAGGCATATACCTCGTCACGGCTGGCATTACTGCATTGATCTCCATATGTCAGCGCTGCAAGCTCTTTCTGTCTGTCTCTTCCGTAGTGAACACACAATAACTCTGATGATGCTCTCTGTACTCATTCCTCCCCTTGTTTCTGGGGTACACCTGATCCTGTCGGTTTTGGTTCTCCACCTGATGCACTGCATCCCTTCTCTCATGGTTGTCATACCTCGGCAGAGGGGGAGGCAACATTAGCTGTTGCGTGTTTGCTCTAGAGAGCAATTGCTGCCGGGGTAAATCCTGCCGAGGTTGATCATTCCGAGGTGCCTGAGCATTCTCCGAACTACTTTGTTCTATCTTTCGCATCCATTCACACTGCCTAGGTGTGTGACCCGCTGGGTTACTCGGATTTGGCGTGTGAAATTTACACGGCTGATCCAGCATTGCCTCATAGGTATACCTCGGACGGTCCTTCTTTTCTTGCCACTGTTTTTTCTACTCTGGCGTCCAAGTTTTCTTTCCATCATTCCTTGGTGTCCATTGCTGTCCTCCAGTTTTTTGACGTTGACTGCTTCCTGCTCTAGGTTGATCCTGATTCACAGCTACAACTTGTTGCGAACTGTACCGGTAATCCGGTCTGTCATCCCTTATTTTACCTCGGTAATCATTTCTCCGGGATGACCCGGCCCCATCTCGCTGACAATACTCCTCGCTTGACTCGTTTGACGTGAGCCTAGGTTGCGTCGGATCACCCAAGGCATATAAATCAGCAATTCATATTGTTTCTGCCAAGGTGGTAGGCATATCTCTTTGCAACCTTTGCCAGAGCATGCTTGCATATCTGCATCCTTGCGCAAACCAAGCTATGTCTTGTGACTCAATCACACCCTCACACGAGTTTCACACAGTGCACCAATGGGTTAAAAATTCCCGGTCAGTCTCATTCGGTCTGTTCCTGCACATCGCTAGGGTCTGTGGTCTGTTGGGCCTCTGATACGTACTAGAAAAATTGCTAACAAACATCTCCTCAAAATCGATCCAACAGTTAATACTTCCGGGTGGCAAATTGTTTAGCCATACCCTTGCTGGCCCCTCCAACATCTGGGGTACATATCTCACAGCCCATCTCAAGTTGCCCATGGCAATTTTCACCGCAGTTGCGTAGTTAATCAACCAATCCTCCGGCTTAGTGCTGCCGTCATACGTCTTTGTGCCTCTAGGTAACTGGAAGTTAGGTACCGAAGGTTCCTTCATGATCCGGGGCCCAAAACAAGCGGAACCCGGAGGACCTTGATATTCAATTTGCTCCGACCTATACAGCCGATCTAGTTTTAACCTAGCATCATCAGGCATCAAGTTTCTGCTTCCCAATCTTGACCCTATCACGTGATAGTCCGGTCTGGGATAGCCAGCGTTCACCATCTCCGAATCACCATCATTGTATCTATCTTGCTCCTGTGGAGCTGCTATAGGTTGCATACCTTGGTCGGCGATGCGCTCTTGCCGTGGTATATTCCGCTGCTGCGGTTGACCTGCAACTACCGAATTACGCTGTCTGGCATTGCCGTTTACAACATTCCCTTGACCGGCATTGCCTTGGTCGCGGTTACCTCGGCCAGCTTCACCTCGGCTCACACTCCTTCGATCCTCATTTCTTTGCACTTCTTTTCCTTTCCCTGCCCTTGCCGGGTCATATGGGACTATCTGCTTATTCCTCCTGGCCGAAGTTACTACCTCTTCTCTCCTAGGACCACCATGAGGAGACGATGCGGCTCCAGCGGATTTCTCCGGGTTACCCACCGCCGAATGAAAGATCTTGGACGCTCCAGCTCTCTCCGGGTTAGCCCTGAGCAACTCCTCGTTTTGCCTGTTCGCGATCCGAACCAACTCATTGACTCTATCCTGCTGTCTTTGACGGGCTTCACCCGTCAGACCTTCTAACTCAGACGCAGCTGCATCCGCTGCTCTGAGGTTCTTTGCTGGGTACTATACTTCGGCAGCCCCACGGACAAACAGTTCTCTGATTCCTCAATCGTAGTATCACCCTCTCTGTTCATTTCACTCATGAGGTTTCTCCCCTTCACTTTTACAGCATCTACCTTATTTGCCTTTGCATACTCACGCAGTGTCATGTTCAATGACTACTGAGCCGCATCTATCTTTTTTGCACCCTCTAGTATTTTTTGCGTAGTTTCCTCTAGCTCGGCATGTGCCTGAGCCGGATCTACTGCTGCTGCTACTGGGTTTGCCAAGCTATCCATCGCCAGCTGCAGCACATTCTCAGGCCTCTCTAGCGGAGGACCTCTACTTTTCCTCGGTGCCTTAGGTGTTACCTCTGGATCTAGTGCCGCATCCTTGCTTGAGCTAGCGCTAGGCGCGGTCATCATCACTTCAGCGTGGTTCGGGGAGCGAGTGATACACGCCCCGAGAGCCGCACTAAGGGGTGGCTCGCCTCCTTCGACGACGTGCCATGGATGAACGCATGACAGATCGACAACAACGTAGATCTTGTGCGCGCCGAGCTTGACGAAGAGGCCGTTGCGCGGGAGAGGATGCTTGCCGAAGCAGCCAGCATTGTCGCTAATGAAATCCAGCGCTCCAAAGCGCTGAACGAGCCCGGAGACGATGCGTTCGCTAGTGCCGATGAAGTTTCCCGTCCGGATCTTCACCCCTGCTAGCGTTGCTAGCCCCACGGTGGGCGCCAACTGTCGTGGTGGTGTCACGATAGATGCCATGGATAGGCTAAAGGTGGAGACTAAATGCGCTAGGGGAATCCAGGGAGGGATAGCGTGGTGATTCCACACACAGTTGCTTTGTATTTGATTCACTTCCAAGGTTTACAAGTGCTCCTTGAGCTATATTGGGGAGAGGAGGAAGAAGAACTCTCTTCCTCTCACCACTATCAGAACACAACTCTCTAGGAGGCAACCAAGTAAAAGACCAATCAACTAGAGATCAACCAGCCAGCCCCTTCTACAGAGGCCCTAGCCCTCCTTATATAGGGGGTGCTAGGTCTCCACTTAGGGCATACGTGGAGGCATATTCCCTGGAATATGCCTCTTCCCAAAATAGTAAGCCGACCGGGTCAATTTTGCCCTGCGTCATCCATGCAGAGGCTACGTGAGCCTCTGCGGCGCCTGCATCATCCGACATAGGCATCGTCACCTTTGTCGGCCACGCCTCGGTGGTCCTGCCTCTGTCCGCTTTGCTCACGCTCTGCGTACAGTGGTCACCTTTGACCAACGAGATACCTTCCTTCTCTTACAAGCTTGATATGACCCGGATCCTACATAGTTGATCCGGCCACACCTGTTCCTACATACAAGTTAGATATATCTTACCGACATACGGCATAAGTTGATTGAGACCAAGTTGGGTGGACGTCCCCTGGTACGGGTTACTCCGTGATCCGGCCTGCCTTGAGGTGACTTGGCCAGCACTTGCTTTGACCTTGTTGTACCTCGGCTAACTAGGCCTTTATACCCCGGCGTGACCCTACCAAGGGGTATCCCCCCAACAACATGGGAAGACTGTCAAGTGCTTTCGCTTCATATAATCGATTAATATTCTTTAGCTTGCTAAGTGTTGTGTGGGTGAACCTGTGCTAATGTACCGCCCCATCCAAGACTAATACATCTGAACATAAACAATAATTCAATGGTTCACTCAATAGTATCAACTATAAAGAGTAATCAACACCGGGAAAGTTTCCCCTATGAACTATGCAAGATTCAACTCAATTGTTACAGCAATATGGAGATGGTGATGAGGGTGCTGATGGTGATGATGGTGGTGATGATGGTGATGATGATCCCGATGAAGTCCAGCTTGATGGTGGTGTTGATGGCGACGATCTCCCTCTCCGGGAAGGAATTCCCCAGCAGAAATTGTCTGCTGGCGAGATCTTTCTGTCTCGGTGTTTTCCGCCCCGCAGGAGGCGACAAAATCTTTCTATGGTTGCTCTCCGAGTCTTAGGGTTTTGGGAGGATGATATACGCCAGAGGGGAGGGAGAGGCTGGAGTGGGCCAGGGTGGCCACACCACCTCCAGGCGCGGCATAGGGCCTGGCCCGCGCCATGGGGTGGTGTGGGCCCCCTGTGACCCATCTCCACTCCATCTTCTGGCATCCTTAGTCTTCTGGAAAAATAGGATTTTCCGTATATTTTCCCGGATTTTCTGATCTTCGCAAATTTTGCCTCCAGACAGCACATTTCCATCAGAATCCTGACTGCAGCGGTCCATGCTCCAAAAGTCATCAACCATGCAAAATAGATGAAATAACATAAGTATCACCTCTCAATACGAAATATATCAATGAATAATAGTGAAATTAAGACATAGAATAGTGATGCCAAATGGACATATCACCCAACATGTTGTCTCCTTCATTTTCGGCTAGCCCAGAACGCGTGTTCAGCCCTCTCTCCACCTCAGGGCTTGTCGGACCCTTTGTTACATCGCGGGATGCGAGTCTTCAACAAATTTTGAAATATTAAACGAACCATGTTTGAATTATTGGAGAGAGGGGATAAAATGACTTTTCTAATTATGGTGGTAATGTTTGAACATGATTTATTTCACTTTAAAGTCCATTCGAATTTATGGATTTATAAACACTTTTGCCCATTTGATTTGGATGAGAGAAGATAACATGACTTCTTCATTTTTTTTAATTTCCATTTGAGGCCTTATGAAACCTTATATTCTTTTGTTAAGACCTAAGTGGCCATATAGGGAAAAAAGGCTTGGATTGAGTTTATTTTTGGTATTGGTGTGAAAGTTCGCAAAAAAAAAATCATGAAGCATTCATGAGCATTGAATTGCATCTATGCAAAATTTTCAAAATTGAATTCAAACCCTAGTTTCAAAATCCTATATTTGAATTTCTAAAGCTTCCTATAAGGATATATAGGGATTTATAAAATCCTCTTTTTTTAA